>PVKM010025884.1:0-13067 GCA_004027735.1 Carollia perspicillata | reverse complement strand
CACAGAGGGTCTAATAACAGGACAGTCACAAAGGTGTGGGCAGAGTATAGGCAACCCACACCAATAGAATGGTTCCCCCGGGTCAGTGGCCGGGGGGGCCAGTCTTACCCTCGAGTGATAAGGGAGAGGAGCTGATACCCAATCTCGCAGGACTCAGCTCTCTGGAGAGGCTGCTCTGATGGACCCTGACCACAGCTAGAGGGGATGGGGCCACCCTGCGGGGTGACCTCCAGGGAGGGGCTCCGGAAATACATTCCGTGGTCTCACTCTCCTCCCCTCAGCCCTTGTGCTGGGGCTCTGCAGTGACAGAACCCAACCTGAGGCTAGAGGACAAGTGGGCCCCTTGCTGTAACCTACACAGGCCAAGGTCGAGAAGGATGAGTGCACATACAGAAAGGTAAGTGGGGCCCTTGCCTTCGTCCCCTCGTTAATCCTTGCAACGTCCTTGCACCAGGATTGTTATTCCAGGTTTTCAGAAGAGGAAACTGACTTCTAAGCAGTTAAACAATTATACACGTATATGGGTGTATCTCTCTCTCTCTCTACACACACACACATTGCATATTATAACACAGTTTTATTCTTGTTTTCACTTCAAAAATATAGGTTTATTATATTTGGAAATACAAATCCCTTCATCCTCAAAGAAAGTATTGGTCAAATAACTTTATCCTCAGAGATCACCTCCATCAATGTCCTTGCGTATCTATTCATGGTCTTTTATGTGACACATTTGTGTTTTATTCTGTTTTATTTCATTTTGTGTTCTGTATGAAAGCACATGTGAAGATTTCACTGTGTCCCACACTGTTTTTGCATGTTTTATGAATATTAACTCAGCACTCCTCATAACATTCGTTCGTACATAGGTCCTATTATTGTGCCCATCACAGGAATGAAGGAGATTAAGTCATTTGTCTGGAGACACATATCTAGTGAAGGGTGGCTCTTGGATTCAAATTCAAGCAATCTGGTTTGAGTGCATGTTTAATTATTCTGCCCCGCTGACCCTCATCTATACATAGACTGCAGAATTGGAATCGTGTTGTCTTTAGCACACATTACAGCAGTTTTTTTATTATTCTAATCCTAACTAGGTATGGAAATAAATATTTCAGCGAGGAGTAAAACATCCAGGAACAAGCAGCTAAAAAATCAGGTAGAACAAAAATGTACCCCCCAGCACACACACATGCACACACACACATGAACCCCTCAAAAGGTTTATACTTCCAGTCCAATACTGAGTCATTGCACATGCAGAGGTACCTTCAGGTGGGCCGCTTCAATAAGACTTGATGTATGTGATTGACCCTGTGTGTTTGATTAACTGCGGAAGGGCAGAATGATTCACTGGCAGTCGGTGAACTGCTAGGGCCATTGGATACATACAAGATGCTTTGGAGACTTAGGGATGTGTCGGACAAGTGCACAAAACGCTCTTGCTGTGTGTGTGCTGATGGAAGCAAGGTATGTGTGCACGGAGGAATTCTGCGACTCGAGGAGTATGTCCCCACCCCCCACCCCCAAATTCCTGTGTCGAAGTCTCTAAAGCATCACCAGGGTAAAGCACCACCAGGGTGATGATGTTTGGAGATGGGGCCTTAGAGATTTCGTTAGGTTTGGACGAGGTCACGGAGGTACAACACTCTTGTGGGCGTCAGTGCCCTTATAGGAAGAGCTTCCTTTCTTTCTCTTTCTCATCCTGCAGCCTCAAAGAAGAGGGCCCATGAGCACGCAGAGACGGGGCGGCCACCTACACGCCTACGAGGGAAGAGCCCTCGGAATGAGACCTATCTTGTCGGCACCTTGCTCTTGGACTTTCCAGGCTCCAGAATCATGAGAAATAAATTTCTGTGCCTTAGGCCACCCAGTCTGTGGTGCAGCCGGAGCAGACTAATACAGGGAAGGTTGTTTTTCAAAAGGCAGTTTAAGTCAGCGCTCGGCACTAAGTGGAGGATGTAATGAATAAGTTAGAGGGGGAGGGGTCTGAGCCGCTTCGGGGGCGCTAATAAGGGGAGAGGCTGCAGACTCCGGAGGGAGAGGCTTAACCACGTGCAGACTGCGAACGTGCTTACTCCTGACTCCGGTGGCTGGGCCTGGCACAGATAGCTCCTCTGGGGCTTGGTGTTTTTCCTTCTCTTCGCCTCCTACATTCGTCTTCCCTTCCTCACCTGGTTGCCGGTCCCCCTGCTTGGACTCAGGACTCCGCTTAAAAGTCTCACCCTCAGGAAGTTCATTGCCCACTCCCAGTGGTCCCCCGTTCCGGAATCCCCTGCCCTGGTCCTTCAGGCCACTTTCCATAGCGATAGGTACATTCTCAGTTTGTGTGATTTTTTTTGCTAAAGCCTGTCTTCCCCATTGGACTGCAAACTCTTTACGGGCCCAGTTTGGGCTAGTTTTGCCCGCCCAGTATGATCCTGAATCCTGGCACAGTGTCCTCAGGCCTTAGGTGCTCAACGAAAGGGTGTGGACTGACTGAGCGGGTGAATGGCTCTGACCTCCCACAGGAGAGCCCTGCCTTGCTGCAGCCGTGATGGCCTCTGAAGGCTGCACCTTGTCTTAGGTCTGCGGTGAGGCCCACGGACGTAATGGCAAGAAATACGTTGTGGTCTCTGAGGCCATGTTTTAAAAATAAGCTGGTTGGCTCTGCTCTGTCACAGCCCTCTTTAGAGCTTCAGTTTGCTGCTGATTTATAGAAACAGAGGAAGGATGTTCACGGCCAGATGACAAAATAGACTGGGAGGGACTGAGAGCCACGGATTCACTAAAATAGAGCTGGGATGTGGCTCAGATGTCCCTTCACACTTTGTAACTTGTCGACTTCCCAGGACAGACTGAGAAGAGGGTTTTGAAAATTGTTTTCTTTTTTTAGCGTCTGCTTAAAAAATACAAAGTGAAGGGGCTGAACTGCAGAAATCGGCACGGCAAGCTTTTTTGGGCACCGAAAGGTAAAACCAGTTTAACTGCGTTTCTTACTCGGGGACTGAGCTCCTTAAGAATTGAGGAAGAGGAGCGCTAAGCCAAGGACGTTGTTTTCCTTTCCTGCTGGGTTCTCTGTGAAGGCCCTTTAACTAGACTCAGCTGCCCCAATTTCCCGCTTCCTGTGCTATCAGACGTTTGGGAGAAAAGACAAGATGTTTTCAGAGGCATCTGTTTAACAGAGAGTTCAGAAACTCCCAGTCTAACGGCTTGGAAAGTAGCTGTCTCTGACCTATTTCAGGGCAAGTGTCCATCTTCCTGGGGTGACCCTGGTGGTGACAATCCGACGGGTTCTCAGACACTCAGGGCTCCCCCGTTCGCCCTCCCTCCTGCCTCCGCACAATGTGGCCATTCACGGCCCTGGCATTCAGGTCACAGAGACAGGAAGGCATGGCGTGGTCAAAGCCGCGTTCTCCTTTGGTCTTTGGCGGAAGCACAAACCCCATGACATTAATGAGCTTTCCGTCACCGAGGACTTCTGTCTAGGAGCTAAAAATGGCCAAACTAAATGACCAAATGGTCAAAAACCAGACTCAGTAGATAGACAGGTCAATAATGTTTAGGAGACCTTTTCTAATATAGAAATCCCTTCCAACGTCTGCCTCACACTTAGGACCATGAGCTGGTTGGTGAACTCTGTTCCTACAAAACAAAAATGCCGAGAACAAACATGACCCAGAGCCAGCACACATGTCTGAATGTTGGAATGCTTCCCTCTTCCATTGGCCGCTTATTATATTTGAAATGCAGCCGAGAAAGAGCCAAAAAGGAATATTTTTAAAAATCTATGAGGGACCAAATGGATTTCTCAATACCTATATATTAAGACCACATACTTAATTCATACAGGCCCGGTGATCTTTACTTTCGGCCCGTATACTCTTGCTGCAAACAAAATTTTAACAAGCCTAGGCCTATGGGTTCCCAGCTCATAATATATTAGAAATGATGTACTGGAAAAGGCCAATCCATTAGAATGAGAAAGAAGTCCCAAATGATGGCCAAATTGTGATGGAGAATGCAGAGAAATGAGAAAATGCAGATTCAAGAGCTACAAATGAACACTCGTGGCAGCAGCCTGGAGCCATTTTGCACAGGCAAGTGGCCCTCCCCACCCCCACCGAAAAACATTTTTGCACTGCAATCCTGAAGGGCATTGCAATCCTGAAGGGTAATAGGATGTTTCTAATGTCAACCCTGAGTTGTCAAGCAAAATAAAGGCAAAATCATAACAGGTAACCTCTATTTAAGAGACCGAGAAGCATTCAATGTATTTTAGAAATATTTTCAAAAAAATCATTGAAATAAAAAACATTCAAGGGCTCTCATGGATAAGTTAGTTACCTAAAATATTCATTTTTGTGAAATACCATATTTTAGGATAATGTCAAATAAGTTGGGTGCGCTATGTGGTGGGAGCCGAGGAAGAGTGAGACAAGTAAAAATAGGACTCTTATCTTGTACATAAAACGTTTGCACCTACAATTGGGAGGCTCTGGAGAAGATACATTCTCCAACCTGTGTACAGCTCAGACTGTCTGATCTACAACAGATTGAAATAATTTAGTTAGCAAATATTTTCAGTGGACGAGAGCAATTGCATGTAAGCAAACGAAATCCGGGAAGAGCACCTTAGCATCCTGAAAAAACCCGGCTCACCGCGTCTCTGTCTTGTGTTTGGCAGACGGGAGGGCGCGCAAGTAACGAGCGCGCATTTTCACACCCACCTGGTTTCTGTCCAGGACACCGAGGGTATCTTCTCCTCTCTTGTTACTGGATCGGTTTCTGTCTGGGTTTGGGTACTGTGGAGATGAAATTACCCGGAGAGAAGTAGATTAGTGGTTCTGATTTTCAAATATCTTAGGAAAGATTAGAAAATTATTACGTAAGGTTGTAAGTAGATACTTAATGAAGCGTGGTGAATTGACTATCCCTTCCAGACATGCTGAATTAGCGCCCTGGACCAAAGACCCACAAAATGAAACTCTTCTAAGCTAAAGGCAGAAACCTTTGGGGCCCCTCACTTACCTCTGCTTCCTAGATGTCACTCCAGGGAGTGAGCCATGTCTGCTGAGCACCCACCGTGTTTTGAGCTCGATCTCCATCTCACAGCCCCTGGTGGTGGCTGTGGGGTGCTGGTGGGGCTCAGGCAGTGTCTTGCCTGTCCTCCGTTTGGGGACCTTCGCACAGGCTACTCAGAGTCCCAGGGTCCAGGCCATTACACACGCTTTTTCATGAATCCCCGATCTATCCTGCATGATAACCATCTACAGTGATGTGATAAATGAGAGTTAGCAATGACAGCTTGGGCTCCTCTGAGGATTCAAAGATTCCTTGTAAGTGCTGTGACAAAGATTTGCTCAGGGAAGAATGATCTTCCCAGTCAGAGACATTTCACCCCACTCCTGTCTGTCCCAGGTCAGTATTTCCTTTATGTCTCTGTGCCGCAAATGTAATGGGTGCCCCTTAGTTTTAGGAACAAGCCCCCTACTAGGAATAATGGCTTCTCTTTACATCAGTTTCCCCCCTAACTCTGACTCCACTGGTGAGAGCCCCCCTTTTTTCATATCTGGTTCACCTGTTTGGGAGGGGGCGGGTTCTTGGAATTCAGTCCCAGTGGGACTGTGTAGTACGAGAGACCACCCTCTCCCTACTCCAAGTCAATGACGGAATTGTCTTGGGGGTGAACTTGAATTGTTGTGTACTGCCTCAGACTGTGCCCAGCGGGTTTCTAGCCACGACCAGTGGAAGATCACAGCTCAACGTGGTGAGTGGAAGTAACTACTGAGTGATTTTTAAAGACATTATAATATTCAAATCACTTCCATATGTTTGTTTGATTCATCGTGAACTTCAAAACAGTCTTGTGTAGAAAGTAGCACAGAGATGAATCTCATCACCTTATTTTACAGATGATGAAATTGAAGGGGAGTGACTCTTCAAAGTGACGTGACTAGAAACACACAGAAAGAAAAATGGACGGAGACCTGTGGATCCTTCCTACTTTCTGCTTCCGGCTGCTGCCTCTCTGGGCCATTCTTGGGCATCATGTGATGTGATATGACAACCAGCACCACCGCCAATGCCACCACAAGTCGGTGCTGTCCACTGAGTGTGAAGGTCATGGTGTGGGCACCATGCAAGGACAGAGTGGAGCCATTCATCTTCTTGTCCTTCCCGTGACAATGACAGACGTTTCCAAGGTGTTTGGGATTCATGAGCGAGGAAGCCTTGAAATGAGGTAAAACGAACTGGTCCCTCTGGCAGTGAGGTCTTTGACCTGATTGGCATCAGGGTCCATCTAATCAAGAGCACGATCACAGGGGTGATGAACAGGGTGTTCAGCTGCTCTCACGGAAGGCTAGAGAAAACCAGACAATGCCTGCAAATGTTTGCTGTGCCAAATTAAAAGCATAGGTGGCCTTCCTTATTTTCTTTGTTTATTTTTCCTTTTCACTATTTTTAATTTGGTTCAACTACAGTTTATGTTTAATATTATTTCCTACTAGTTCAGGTGTATAACACAGTGCTTGGATAATCATTTCCTTTACAGAGCGTTCCTCCTGTTGTTTCCAGCCCCCACCTGGCACCACACATAGTTACCACAATCACGTTGACCGTATTCCCTGTGCTGTATTTTACCTCCCCATGACAGTTCTGTGACTACCAATCTGTGCTTCTTAATCCCGTCACCTCTGTCACCCAGTCCTCCTAATCCCCTTCCCTCTGTCAACCCTCAGTCTGTTCTCTGTGTCTGTGAGTCTGTTTCCGTTTTATTTGTTTATTCGTGTTGTTCTGTAGATTCCATATGTTAGTGAAATCATATGGTATTTCTCTTTCTCCCTTCCTTATCTTACTTTTTTATTTTTTGTTTTTTACATTTTATTTTTGCCATTTTCTTTATTAAAATTTTTTTTATTGTTTCTTCTGTTACAGTTTTCCCCCCTTCTCCCTTTCCCCACCTCTACCCAGTCCCACCCTGGCCACTCCCAAGCCAATACCCATATTGTTGTTCATGTCCCCGGGTTGTGAATAAATGTCCTCTGGTTAATCCCTTCGCCCTCTTCCATCTCGTCCCCTGACCTCCGGTCCAGCAGCTGTCAGTCTGTTGTATGTATTTAAGCTTCGGTTACTATGTTGTTTGTTTATTGTATTCATTGGGTTCCACATGTAAGTGAGATTGTGAAGTATTTTTCTTTCACTGACTGGTTTAATTCACTCAGCATAATTTTCTCCTGGTCCATCCATGCTGTTGCAAAATGTAAGAGTTTCTTCTTTTTCACTACTGGGTAGTATTCCATTGTGTAAACGTGGTGCTGCTTTTTTATCCACGCATCTACTGATGGGCACTTAGGCTGTTTCCACATCTTGGCTATTGTAAATAGCACTGCTATAAACATAGGGGTGCGTATATATTTTTTTGTATTGGTGTTTTGGGATCCTTGGGATATATTCCAAAGTAGTACCTCTGGGTCAAAAGGGAGTTCCATTTTTAATTTTTTAAGAATACTCCATGGTACTTTCCACAGTAGCTGTACCAATCTGCATTCCCACCAACATTGCACTAGGGTTCCCACATCTTCGCCAATACTTGTTGTTTGTTGATTTGTTTATGATGGCCATTCTGACAGGTGTTAGGTGATATCTCATTGTGGTTTTAATATGCATTTCTCTGATGATTAGTGATATTGAGCATTTTTTTCATATGTCTATGGGCCTCTTTGGAGAGTTGTCTATTCAGGTCTCTTGCCCATTTCTTAATTGGGTTGTTTGTCTTCCTGGCATTGAATTGTATTAGCTCTTTGCATATTTTGGAGGTTAAACCCTTGTCAGATGTATCACTGGCGACAATGTTCTCCCATGCAGTGGGTTCCCTGTTTGTCTCGCTGATGTTTTCTTTAGCTGTACCGAAGCTTTTTAATTTCATGTAGTCCCATTTGTTTAGCCAATACATTTTCCTTCCTTATTTTAAAACCGATAAAATGAATGAGTTTATTTATATACCTCCCCCCTGGAGCAGAAATTCTGGAATGAAACTGGCAAAGGCGAGGACCGGATGCCCGCATTGCTGATCCCTGCCTCCCCTGCTCACCCACAGGGCACACGGCCGCTTCAGACGAGTCTCCACTTGTCCACCCCTGGGCTCCTGCCGGCTCAATTAGAGAGGCCGGCCTGGCCTCTCTCGTCAAGCCCAGTGGGAATACCCTTTGAGATCCGTGGGGATCCTAGGGCTGAACAAGAGAATACAAATGAGAAACTGGCTGCAGCCGAATATTTGATCTCAGAGTTGGGTCATGGTGAGAGCAGACACCACCTGCGAGGACAGTTTCATGCCCGCTGTGACAGTCGGTCTCCGCCAGGCCGGCTGTGGTCGAGCTCAGGCGTTCGCCTCAGCTAAAGCTTGAATGCTTGCCTGGGCATCAGCGATGAGCACGCCTGGTGAGCCCAGAGTGCGGACACTCGAGCCAGGCCTGCTTTCTAAAGCAGCGGGCTTGCTCAGCTTCTGTACGTGGGCTGCCTGCTGAAAGCGCAGGGGCTGGGAAACAGACCCTGGAAGCTGTCAGTGACTAAAACCTTCCAACGATGGCCTCGGGCCCACCCCATCCTTGTCCCCAGTGCCGCTTCTCACGTAGGTCCTGAGTGTGCTGACCTTTATCCCACCGTCCACTTTAACTGAAAGAGAAGAAAGGAAAATGGAGAGAGATGGAGCAATGAAGACGGGCACAAGGGCAGAAGGAAGGATGGAAAACGAGGCGGGTGTCTGAGTGGCTTGTATCTGGGCGAAAGCAAATCTTGAAACAAGGCCCCACGCAAAACAAAATACTCTTTTCTTTCCTTTGCGCTCTTGACCTCAGGCAACCCAGTTTCCCTCAGGACAGGCTCTGCCCTCATCCACCGACACACACTCCAGGCTGACCCCGCTCCTCCCTCTAGTGCTCCGGGCATTGTTACAGGGACACTCAGGAGCGCTCGGTGGAAAAGCACGTGCCCACCCCTCAGAGAGGGTCAAGGCATGTTGCCCCCTCCTCCTGTGCTAATACGAGACTGTTACAATCCAGTGCATACAGAGCCAGCCCCTCTTTTTGAGGCACTGTAGCGGGGCACAATAATGGCGCAGAAGAAGGAAAAAGGAAGGAATCAGCTAAAGTAGATCAATCTCTTCATCTCTATTTGGTCCAAATTTTCAGAAGCAGGAAGAGTGAAATATGAGAGAAGTAAAAAGACATTGTGTTTGTCGTAACAATTAAGGAACCCATTACACTGGAATCAGTGCTCGGTCCTTAGGCATGAGCCGTGTGGTGCAATGATCGACACTAAGAGACCCCATGGAAGAAGATGTTAGAGGAAGGCAACTAACGAGGGTCAGTTCTGACCTGGGTTTACGAACAGGCAAGGCGCCTCACCTCCCAAAAAGGGAACTCGGGAAGTATTTTTGTCTCTCCTGGGCTGGGAGGGTTTGAGCTTTGCCTGAATCTAGTGGCACTAGCAACAGTCAGGTTGTGTCACTTGGAACTACTACCAGGAGACGACAAAGGCCATCTCCAGGGTGGTCTGCAAGCTTTTTTTGGCAATGGCATGCTGCTCTGTGTGATCCACGTGAGCTGCTTTCCCTTTCAAGATGTGGCACTGCTGGGACAGAGCTGAAGGAATAAACCGTCTTCTCTGGTTAAAGCCTCGGGTCAGACACCCTCCTGAACCTAGTATTGTTGCTGGCAGGATTGCCTCCGAGCATTAACGCATGACTCACGGTATTTAAAACAAGGCCTGGGTGTGGGGTTCCATTTTTACCTATTGTGCCGTTTGCACTTCTGAGGGCTTCACAAAGAAGACCGATTCAGTGTGGGTGGTTCTAGCCCCGCCTAAGGGAGGAATGAGATGTCTAGTAACAGGAAGTCATATCACTAGGTGACTTTTATGAAAACAGATAAACAGTCTTAACTTTTTTAAAATACAGAAAAATATCATACCATTGTTTACTGCCTTCATTGTTTTTTTCTCACACTGTGTTAGAACCCGGAGGGCCTGAGCACAAGCCATGCGGGGGTGCGAGCAAAGCCTGGGTTCAGAAAGGACCTCTGTGTGTGATCCAGGCCCAGAATTCGTGGGGGTACATCGAGTCTACTGGAGCTAGCATAGGGGTGTCCCATTCAAGGAGAAGGCACAGTAGTGGGGAAATCTTAGGCTATGCTTGAACATTCAGAGGTCAAGGGGACATCAACATGACTTTGGAGATGAGACCGTGGGAGGGGGGAGACACTGTTCTCTGGTGAAGCCCATTAACAAGATCCGCTGTGGGGCATGGGGGCGCTGAGAGCCTCCACGAGCTGTCAGTGTCCTTCCCCAGGTCCCCCCCCACCCCATGCCTCCTGCCTGCTCTCCGTGTGCTCCTGTTTTGCAGCTGCCCATCCCATAGCATCAGGGCAGGAGTGGATCCCAGCCAAAGAAGCCTTTCCGATCGAATGTGACACCAGGGCTGGAATGAAGATGAAATAAGTGCGGTGGTGAGTCATGCAAATGCAGGATCAGATTTTGTCTTTATTTAACTTTATATTTTATTCATCAGGGGCTTGGGGGGGATGGCTTTTCTAAAAATGTTGCATGAAATATTTTATCTTAATTACTGAGTTTTAGGGAACACCCTTAAATTTTGTGACTGAGGTGAGGGCCTCCCTTGCGTCACCTTAGTTCTGTGTTTTGACCCTTACTTTGGCCTAAGGTGTGATTTAAATAGCAGCAGCCCGAACTGGTGTTTCTTCAGTGGGTGCTCCTGGGGTTTAGGGAATGGTGTCTCCAGGTGGTGTGAGACAGATGTTGCCTGTCCCGGTACCTAGATGTGATGGTAGGAAATGAACACAGTTCTGTAGCTTTGGTTTCTCTTCATCACTGGGCATCTCCTAAAGGGCATTTTTTTACACCTGAAGTTTAATTAAGATCAGTTGAATTTCTTTCAAAGTCAAAATCAAGCCCAGTCATGTTTCAATTTAGCACTGAAAAAAAAAAAAACCCAAAAAAGAATGCATTGCTCTTGGATTGGATTGAAAAGAAGCCAGCAAATGAATCCATTTGCTTGGCAATGAAAAAGCCTTTTTTGAAACATAAACATGATAAATGGTTCAAAATTAATATAAGAACTCTTAAATGAGTTTGCAGCTAATAAAACAGAAACAGCAGCAAGAATTTCCGTGGAGAAATAGAAATTCTATCCTACAGGGGGAAGGCCACGTAGAGTCGCTTCTTGCTGTGAAGCCTGGGTTCAGTCCCCACCGTGGTCAGTAGCCACCAGGCCTCCCAAGGACCAGGACAAGGGTGCATGCAGTCAGGATGTTTCTTTTCTGGTAATAATCTGCTGCCTTTTCTATTTTCCCTACCCCTTCTGCTCCCTGTCTTTACGACCTTACCCATCCTAGCCAGCTGCCTGTGCTCCCGGCGTTTCCCTGTCCTTCCCGTCTCTCCCTGACCACCCCACCCCTGTCAGTCAGGGCTGCCTTTGGCTGTGGGTAAGAGGACCCCAACTCTATTGGCTTGATCAGATACGGGTTGGCTTTCTCATGTTCAGAGGCAGGTAGTTCATGGCTGGTAGGCATTATTTTAATTCTGGGCCTATTGTCCCCCTGAGAGAAGTTGGATTACTAGAAAAGGGGAGAAAATGACTACTGGTTAGACAAATCTTGTTTCTGCCCCATACCCCATTGAATCCGACTGTTCAATGCTCTGTTCTTAAACCAGTTAGTTTAGTCCCTCATAGGCATCATAGAGTCTGTTCTATATGCTCTAAAATATATCATATCGTGTAATCCTTCCAGCACCCTCGTAGTAATATTGTTTTCGTTTCACAGCTCAAGAATCAGAAAAACCTAGTGAAGTTAAGTGGCTTCCATGATGCATGGTAGAGCAAGATTCGGAGCCCAGTGGTTGGCTTCAAGTCGAATACTCCTATCACATTAGTGTGATAGACAGATCTGTGACATTGCATGAATGATCTTTAGGGTAATGGACAGAATTTTACGTTCTTCTTTAGTGGTCAATATTTGTGTCAAAGGAATGATTGTAATCATGGGGTTTGTGAACTGGAGAGTTTTTGAGTAGCCAGGATATGGCTCTCCGCTGAGGGCAGAGGCCTTGAAAAGAATATTAAAATAGGTCTATGGGGATGCTGACGCACACTGTTTTGGTGGACCAGCATGAATCAGGACCGAGTGGAGTGTTTAAAAGCATCGCTTATTTAATCCTTAGTTAAACCTGCAACTTCTGATAAGTTATGAGGTCCGACCAATAGAAGAAAGAAAATGCTTTTATAATTAGCTGTTCACAAACTCAGAAATTGAAAGGTATTATATGCTAAGTAAAATAAGGCAGACAGAGAAAAGCAAAATTGCATGGTTTCACTTATGTGTGGAATCTTAAAAAAAAAAAAAGAAAGTCAAACTCATAAAAACAGAGATAGAAAAGTGGCTGTCAGGGGAAAATTAGGGAGAGGTTTGTGCAAGGCTGCAAACTTTCAGTTCTAAGGTGGGTAAGGGCTGAGGACCTGGCGTACAACATGGTGACGGTCGTGAATAGCACTGTGTTGCACAACTGAAATTAGCCAAGAGAGCAGAACGTAGATGTTCTCACCAAAAAAAAAAAGGTAAATATGTGAGATGATGGATGTGTAACTCAATAGGGTGAAATGTATATGTAGTATATCAAACCATCATATTGCACACTTTAAATGTCTTACCATTTTATTTATTAATGATACTTCAATGAAGCTGAATGATTTTTAAGAAAAAAAAGAAAAGAATCTTTATTATGACACCAATTATGCAAACTTTTTTTTAAGATCTTTATATGCTATTCACTATTACTTTGTAAATTACTTCAGTTTGTGGAATGCATGTACTGATTTATCCAAAATATGGCACCTGCAATTTTGTTACATGGTCACCAGATAGCACACCAAATCAGGGTCATATTCATGGGTAGAACGTGAGCTAGTGCTTTCTCTCTCTCTCTCCACACACACGTAGACATATATGTATGTGTGTGTATGTAGACATGTGTATGTGCATGTATATGCACATGTATATATGTATATACCTGTA
>PVKM010025883.1:0-19684 GCA_004027735.1 Carollia perspicillata | reverse complement strand
AGAATGCATTATCTTGAAGAATATTATATAGTAATTATTACTAAAGTGATACTTTGTACTGGGGGAAGCATCAAAAACAAAAATTTTGAACTCCTGAATACTAGAAGAATTGTTTGTTCGAATGCATTTATGTTTGTTCAACTAAAACCCGAGCTTGAGAATTCAATGCTAAAAGGGTTTTGAGTCAGAGGTCTGGTTTATTTGGCCTCCCTCTCTGAGCACCTGGGTGGATAGCTACCTGGAAATTTCTTGTCTTGATCTGGGGGCCACAGAAGACAAGAGAAGCCAATGCCAGCCTCTGGGCTTTCCAAAAACTTTTAGGGAGAATGCAATTTATTAGGGTCAGATGCACTGAGTTTTATAATTCCTGTATACTCCAGCATCAAACTCAGGTGAGGTGACAATTTTCTATGAAGACTGGTTTTAAATTCACTAGGCCAGAGGTCCTTTTGTGAATCTGATGAGAGCAGTGGATACTCCTTTTGTCAAGAGAGCGTTTTTTTTTTTTGTCACTGAGAACTTTGTTGCATTCTATTTCAGGGCTTTTTTGGACCTCCACGATAACCTACCTTTAGTCTTTGACAAGACCTCTGATTTAGGCCTCGATCCCTGTCACCCTCAATTTGGTTTGTATGTAATAGAGAGTAAGTGGATTTCTTCTGACCATCATTAGCCACCTAACTTCCTTTACCTTTTGATTTAGCTTTGTTTATTCAATATATAAAACATTAACATGATCTCAAAAACCAAAACTACATGAAAAGGTACTCTCAGAGAAGTGTCACTTCTTCTAGTTGGGTGAGCTTGACAGGTTGTGTAATTGTCACCTGAAGTCAAGAGATAGAATAACTCCATAACTCCAGAATGCCTCCTCAGATTCCTCTCCAGTCCAACTCCTTCCCAACCCCTCAAGGGCAACCTCTGACCTGATTTCTATCACGGTCATTTAGTTTTATGTGAATTTCACATAAATATTTTTTCCACAGTGTGGAGTTGACTTCCATCCACAGTGTGGAGTTAGCTGCCATCTATATTGATATTTCCTCCTGCTCTTAGGGAGAAGCTGGCATGGGGGAAACTCTAAGTGCCCCCTGTCATTTAGTGTGTTCATGCTGTCAAACAAGGATAAAACCATCGAACAACAGTGGTGGTGTATTCTTCTACTTCCACCAACATGTCAGGACAGCTCTATGGGCTGTCAAAATGTGTGCTGAATTCAGGTTTCCAGGGGGCCACACCATAGGTTTCTTTACTATTTTACCAAGAACTAGATTGCCTGCTCATTTGTTTCTTTTGGGTGCACAGGACCCAGAGTGCAATTAGGATTTAAACATGCAAGATGGGCCAGTGAGAGGACACATCATGAGTTATTAGAAGAATCGGAGCAGCCATGTAGAGCTGCAGGGATGCATCTTGAGCACCTGCAGAAAAGGGCATGAAGGAATAATCTTTGGGTTCAGAGAAACTGCAGGGGCTGTAGGATTGGGGCAATCAATACTGGAAGGAGGACTTGTACAGGGACAATATAGCCACACCTACTTCATGTTGTGAGGAGTGTCAGCCTGCACCAGACAGACAGATACATCCCCAGAAAAATTAAATGAAGAGGGGTTCTGATTAGATACACAGGCATAGCAGAAGACAGGATGGGGCCTATAGCTTTACAACATGATTCTGAGTGAAACTAGCATGCTGCATGCAGGGTGTGATGCCAGATACCAGGTCCTCTCTCAGTTCTCCATTATCCAGAGCACAGGTGGCCTGGAATGGGTCATACTCCTATTGAGGAGTTTGGCAAATTCTTCTCTTGAGCTACTGAATGTTTATCGGAGAGAAGTTCTCATCTTAACATTTATGGGTGGAGTTCCCCAGTGAAAAATATGAGCCGTTGCTTTAATAATTGCTTCTTCTACATGCTTATTCTTCAAATCATTCCTTCCTACAAATGATTTACTAAATACAGCTAAAAGATGAGAAGTACTCTTTTAAAAAATATGACCATAATACTATTACCATATGTAAAAATAGTGAGTGACAAGTGCTCAATATTATCAAATATCCAGTTAGTGTTCAAATTTTCAATTGCCTCATAAATGTCATAATCATTTTTGAAGTTTCTTAGAGTTAGGAACCAAATTATGTCTACATGTTGCGATGAGTTAATATATCTTCAATTCTCTTAATCTATATTCTCTTTCCTTTGCAATGCATAGGTCATTTGTATTTCTTGAAGGATGGTCATCTTCCTAAACTTTGTATAAGAAACATACAAGACCCAGATTCTGGCCCCAATCCAGCTGGTGCCTTTCAGGTCATTTCCCTTTGGAAAATGAGGCAAAGCAGAGACGAGCCCACCAAGTAAAGCCCTATGAGCTTTACATGCCTGATGGTGATTAACCAGCAGAACAGAGTGCGTGAGTCCTGCGCTTGGGTATGAGGTCATTCTTGGTTTTCTCAGCAGTGCACAGTGGCTATGGGCCACATGATACCTCTCAGAGGACAGTCTTACACATTACTCTATTTGATAACTCTTAAATTGTTACATAAAACATGAAAAAAAAAAACAAAATAAAGCCATATTATTGTACATAGTAAGTAATTAAAGATTCCCTCTGTCCTTTGTGGACCCTCCAGAGAGATTGCAGCATCTCAAATCTTTCACATCTTCCCCTCTCTTGCCTGTTTGTGAATTGTGGGAGAAAATTCATTAGGAAGACAGCTGCACACTCTACCAGGTGAGCTGTCACACATGGTGACTGCTTGATCCAACTTGTCCTAAAGGATTTTATGCCAGATGTAAGCATATTTAAAATAAGTGCCAGGATATGAGGTTTGTATTAGTCCTAGAGAAAGAGCCAGTCCTTTTAGAGATTTTGGAGAAAGTAAGGATAAATCCACAAAAAGACAGTAACTGAGAATACACAGGGAGAAAATATAAATCATCTCCACTCACAAGGAAGACTGTTTGACTTTGCAGTACTCAAGAAATGCAAAGGAAAGAAGGAGAAAATATTTTACACTAAATAAAGCTCTAGGAATGTGATGGTTGGATCAAAGATATTTGTGGTTGTACTTTTTTATTTTCAAAAATTTTGCCCAAATATGTTTATTGATTTTAGAGAGAGGAAGGGGAGAGAGAGGGAGAAACAGACAGGAGAGAGACATCAGTTGTCTCCCGCACACTCCCTGACTGGGGATCCAACCTGCAACACTGGTGTACAGGTTGACACTCCAACCAACTGAATCACCTGTCCAGGGCATGGTTGTGCTTTTTATAATTGAACAAAAGATTATATACAATTTGAATATGTTAAGCAAACTATGGAAATTATAAAATAAATTATGGCATTTTGATTCTTCAGGATATTATCCAAATATTATAAACAATAAATAAGAACACTTTACACAAATAAGTGTGATTTCAAGATAAATTTCAGGTGACAGAATAGAAGTTTCTGTACATAAAATGTCATAAGCGACAAAAATGCATGTATACCTAAAGCTGGTGTGAAAGTACAAATATAAGCTAAGTGTGGGTTTTGGGCCAATGGGAATATGAGCAGATACCTTTTACTTTTACACTGGTAATGAAGAAGTAAAATATTTTTTGAGCACCTACTATGTGTCAGACAATTTGCTAATGACCCCATTTAATCCTTACAAATATATGGGTAAGATTTTCAATATTTCCTTTCATCTTTTAATAAGTATATATTATTAACAGTAAGCATGATGATAATTAGTATGGATTGAATTATGTCCCACCCAAATTTATATGTTGAAGTTGTAACCCCCAGCACTGCAAAATGTGATCTTATTTGGCAGTCAGATCATTGTAGATGTGATAAACTAAGATGAGGTCATACTGGAGTGGGAAAGCCCCTAATCCAATGTGACTGCTATCCTTGTAAAAAAACAGAAATTTGGACACAAATATGCACACAGGAAGAATATCATGTGAAGATGAAGATGGAGATCATAGTGATTTGTCTAAAAACCAAGGAATTCTGAAGATAGTCAGCAAATCACCAGAAGCCAGGGGAGAGGCATGGAACTATATATGACAGTACATTTTTGTTATTTTAAGCTACCTAGTTGGTGGTATACTGGTATACTTTGTCATAGCAACCATATCATACTAATATAATAATAGCAGTCGATATTTACTACGTCGTCTGTAATACAAAAGATACCTCTCTAAGCACATTATATGTACCAACACATCATCTTTACACAAAGCGTGGGAAGGAGGCATTCTTAATCCTGCTTGGGGATGCGGAACCAAGGCATATAGCTAGGATTTGCATGTGGCTCCAGAAACCATGTAGAGACTAAAACATTTTGAGTCCTGAGAGGTGATAAACTTCCAAAGTCAGGTTATGGTTTTAGAGACATCCCATCTACCCTCTTTCCTGGCTAGCTTACCCAGAAATGGGAGGCCCAAAAGGAGTGACTGCTGATGTTATGGAGCAGGAGTTTTGGTCCTGATATTAAGTCTAGGGTTTTTCAGGGCCACAACACTGTCCATAATTTTCCTTCCTCAATTCTCTAAAATTCTCAAGCCTGTCTCTTCCACAAACAATGACCTGCCATAGACAGGCAGGGTCTGAGTGGGGAGGTAAGCATGAAGGGGATTGTATCTGTTGAGACTCCAGATAGTCAAGCTTCTTTGGATTTCATCTATTTTCCTGTGTTTCCTCCCCAAACACTGTGGAGTTTTTTTGTTTGTTTGTTTGTTTGTTTGTTTGTTTTTGTTTGTTTGTTTTGTTTTGTTTTTTGCTTTTGCTTTTGATTTTGATTTTGACAAGACAAAGGTTCTTCTTCAGAGGATAGCCCTGAGAAGAGAGCTAGCCAACTGAAGATTGTGACCACCAATTCAAAGCCAACAGGAGTTCCTAAAAGGGGCATTAGGTGAAGGACTTCACTCAGTGAAAAATGTCAATTGTGAAACACCTCGACTATGGACCAACAAGGCTGTGAAGCAGGCCAGTTGTGAAACAGCCTTGCTATAAAATAGCTTGGGGAAGATGGCCAGGGCAAGAAGGCCTAAGTATTACTGCTCCAGTGTTACAACTCCAGTGTCACAGCTCAGTTCTGGCAAGACAGCTCTGCTCTACTTTGCTCTGGGGAGACAGGTTGAGTGTTATAATTCTGGCTGTAGTGTAGCTCCAGTGTTACACTGGCTGGCAAAGCACAGTCTTTGATAGAAACTGAAAGTGTGCTCCCTTGAAGCAGAGATGAAACTGGCTTACACAGAGAAGAGTGCCCACTTTCAATCCCTGATTGGTCCATTTCTACATAAATGAGGACTCCAAATTCTCACAATTTGATCAGTTGGATTGAAGCTTCTTTGTTTGGTGGGTGAAGATGCTAATGAGGATCTTGGGGGAAAAAAAAAAAAGGCTTGACAGCCCAGTCTGTGGCATTTCCCTGAAAGGTGTGTATGAGACACCTTTGCAAACAGTGGCTGCTAGACTCTGGTTACAAATTTGGGTCCAATTAACCATGATGGATCTGTTTTGGCACATATATTTTTGGGGGAGTCAATATGTTGCAAATGCCACAGGACAGTCTGTGGATCATTTATTTAATGAATCTGTTATGTTAGTTTAGACCACAATCCCAAGGCTAAACAATGTTCTGAGTAATAGATTTACCATGGAAGGAGAAGGGACTGGTACACCTCTTCTTTCTGACCCCTATAGTATCTATAAATTGTAAAATTAGGTAAAAAGATTATCAAATAAGCTCTGAAAAGGGAAAAGAAGGGGAGACCATCAATGGGGTAGCACCAACCAGTGGGCAATGGTGATACAGGGTGCAGCCAAGAGGGGGGCCCCCAAAAGCGATTTGGAATGGGGCCCAGAACTCAAGGTGTCTAGGAAATATTAGAGAGACATATAAGATGTCCTCACCCCTTCCCCCACAGGTGTGAGTTGGGGGAAGGGACACATGGAGCAGGGCATGTGAGGCTGTTTTGTACAGGCACAGCCTTGCAGCTAATCCATGGCATGGTCATTTAACATATCTATAGCCTTTGGTGGGTCACTTGGATATGTTGAATAGCTGTGGCCATGCTTGGAGCCAGGAGCATGGAAGTCACTTCCCCCCAAGATGTAAGTGAGGGGCAGCTCCCCTCAGTTACAGCACCTGTGTGGGAGCTGGAAGAAGATTGGCTCCAGGATATTAGTCCATATCTGCCCAGACTCACAATGGCAGCCCGGTAAACTTGGGATAATACAGGGATGCTGGCAGGTGTAATTGATTGTAGGAGGAGTCGGAAATGGGGGTACAGAGGAAGATTGGCGCAGGGATTTAAACCCAGGCACAGCAGCCATTGAATGGGGAAACCATGCGGTTTTAGCAAGAGTGCAGACCCCTCCACAGGTTTGGTGAAGGGGGAACCACGAGGTTTTGCCAGAGTGAGGACCCTCTCACAGCTCTGGTGGAAGAAAAGGATCACATGGTTGTGGCAGTGCAAAAAGGAAACCACTTGGTCTTAGCGAGAGTGCAGACCCTTTTGCAGCTTTGGTGAGGTGGGGGAACCAGGAGGTTTTGCCAGAGTGCACAGTCCCGCAGCTCTGGTGGAGGAAAGAAGAGACTTTGCCTGGAAAAATGGGTACAAAGAACTCTTGCCAGTAGACCATGAGAAGGTGCCACCTGGCTTTGGATTAATTGAATATCCTGCCTGGACGGTGACGTGGCTGATGGTGCCAGCTACCTGGAAACATGGACATGTGCTCTTTCCCTAAGTTACAGTACCCTGAATTAGAGCAGGGGGAGACAGGAGCTGCTGAGTGCATCTGTGGGTATCTTAAAGGACTTTGATATTTTAATGAAGATGTTAGGTCACTACTTTAAGTATGTATAGCCTTAAATAAACATTTCCTTTCCTTTTCACAAATCTCTGGCATTGAGAGATGTCTTTCCAATTGGCGGTGGACACACGAGCCCAGTAGGTGGTCTGGATGGTATTAGTATACCATCCTCCAGAGTCTGGGCCCCTGTGTGTGTATGTGACTGTTCTGTAACATGCACAAGAGGCAACTGATTGATGTTTCTCTCATATCAGTGTCTCTCCCTCTGTTTCTCCCTCCCTCTTCCTCTAAATAAATAAGTAAAATATTTTTTAAAAGAACCTACTGTGTGCAACACTGAGTTAGCCTTCAGACTGTGCCTCAGGTAATTCTGACTAGTTCTACTTTGGTGGGGTCAGGCTGGGCATGTGGGGAGACTTCCTTAAGAAAGTGACATTTGAAGCATATCTTCACGCTGCACATGTGGTGCTGAGAAAGTTAGCTTTAATTTGATTCTCAGATAAAAAGGAGCCACAGAAGAATCTTGTGAAGCATAGTGACATGATATAGAATAGTGACATGATGTATGACATAAAAAGGGTATTTTTAATCCTCACCTGAGGTTATATTATTGATGAGAGAGAGAGAGAGAGAGAGAGAGAGAGAGAGAGAGAGAGAGAGAGAGAGATTAATGTGAGAATCATTGATCACTTGCCTACAACCAGGTATTGAACCTGCAAGCTAGGCATGTGCCATAACTAGGAATTGAACTCACAACCTTTTGGTGTATGGTATGGTGCTCCAAGTTTTGTTTTGTTTTTAGGACACAAATATCATAAAGGGGAGAAGGAACAGAGGCAGGAATCTCCAAACACAAATTGGTCACTAAGGAAATTAGGAAAAGAAATTTGAATGTCAAGAGGAGCAGTCACTGTTGGGATGTGATCACAAGAGCCTTCAGACAATTGTCCCCACCCCCATCCCCCAAAGGATGCTTTACTTGAAAAGACTGTGAGCCAGAGTTCAGCCAACATTCCTGAAAAGTCAATGATAGCCTTCCTTCTGGAAGGAGCCTGTCCCAGGTGTGAGGCTCTGAAAAATCTCCAGCCAGGTTTCACTTTGAAACCAGGAAGCTGAGAGGAAATGTGCATCTGTAAACCACTCAGAGCAGCAAGGAACCTGGACACTTCCTGAGGCAGCGAATACACATCCCACCATATGTCTCTAGCTTCAACATGACTGTTTGCCCACCTGAGCTCAGCCAGGTTCCCCATCCCCCACTGCTTTACAGAAGGAACTGCAGACAGCTAAACTCCAAGTGAAGCCAGGAAGCACCTCAAGGTCCTGCAAGGGGACTTTGCATCACAACGGGCTCATTATTTCCTTGACTAGGAAGGCTGTGTTTGTCCCAGACCCCAGGGAGCTGATGAAGTAATAATGTGGAGACCCCTGGTACCACTGGGTTCTTCAGCAGAGGTTGCCTGACAATGGCTTGACAATGGCTTGACAATGGCCTACCTAGTGTGATCTTGCCACATGGAAAGTAATTCCTGCTGGCCAAAGAACTCACTGATGAGTCATGCTAGTTGCTCTTAAACAGCACAAATTAAAGATCTGCCCAAACCACCAAAACCAGAGGCAATTCGTAAGCCAGCAATTGTTTCCATGGTCGACAACATATTCCCCTCCCCCCGCAAGAAGTCCTAGTGCTACCTGTGGCAGCACAGCAGAAATGCATGGGACTTGGGCATACTGGTGTGTCTATTCTAGCAGCTCCTTTGCACAGGGCAGGGCTCAATTCCACAGTAATCAGAGGTGACAGGAATGGAGAACTTGGCCTTTTCAAAACCAATCTAGAATGACCAACAGCACAAAATAAACTAGGACATTTGCCCGGATTACACAAAACAAATTCACAAATACCACAGACAAGGTACATTTTATGCTTTAAAATGAGAAAATGTCTCAAGTCTGACACAATGTGAGGGTGTTTCCTATAATAATTGTGGGTGGCTCACAGGGAGGGGCATGCCATCATGCAGAGAGGAGGCAGGCAGGGTCTGGGCAGTCAGTCCCCAAGCAGAGCTGAGGGCACAACATTCTCCTTGCTCAGAGGAAGACCACAATACATGATCCCAGGTAGCTCATAGTGATCTCACCTCACAATCTTGGGTTCTGCCATGTTCAAACCAGCTTCTGTTACACTTTAAAATGGACCCTGCAGCTCAGATGCAAAACATCTTTATCATGAAATGTACTTAGACATCATCTCAAAAACCCTCACAGCCACACTTGTATTATAGCTCCTGGTATTAGTCTCCCCCACTCTTCAAACCCTGGCAGTTTTGGAGCCTTCATAGCATTGCTCTAACAACTGATCAACTGGGTTGATGCTAGTTTCTGTTAGAGAAGTTACGACTAGCTGTTAGGATTAGACCCATAGCACAGTCTATATTTGTAGCAGGCATTCAGCAAACACAAGTCAAAGGATGTTAGCATTTTGCATTCTCTTGTTTTTAGGCAGGTTATTCAACCTGAATGCTGAAGAACAGCCCTCAAGGGTTTCACTGGTCAGACCAAGCTTCAGTGAGCCTGATGACTTCTAGATGAAGGAATCCTCCAGAATATTTGAGTCTAGCTTTAATAGTACTTAGCCTTCAAGAAATTCAGTTAAAAGAAACCACAGGTCATTTTGCCACATGTCTTTCTGTTGAGTTTCAAAAAATTAGTTAAAATCATCTTTCTGGCAAATGTAGGAGAAATCTGTATCCCTGGATGTCAAGAGACTTGAGTCTTATTTCTAACTATTCTGGGCTGTTTAAATGAAAGGAAATGGATGCGTATATGGAACCCATTAAAGCTTCCAGAGAAATTGTCCATGAAAACATGGACAAAGATGCTTAGAACGAAAAAGAAAAGCAGAGATAGAATTATCTGCTCCTCTCTGTTTTTGTAGCTTACTTTTAAGATCAGGTTTAGGGGCACCTGTTCAAATGAACTCAACAAATTATTACCAGAAATGCAAGACTGATTAGCAGTTGCCTCTCCCAATGCCTTGCTGTTTGTCCTTTCCAGATCAGAGCAGAAAAAAGGGACAAATCTGATAATATGACCCACAGAGAAGATCCTTTGTGTTACAAGCCCCCAATCTGTTGGAAAATGCTCCTTTCAAGATGTGAGAGATCTTCTGGATTCATACCAGTGAGGCTGTCTGACAAAGAAAGAAGGGGAGCCTCTTCAGAGAGGTGGCTTAGTGTAGACATGAAATAGAGAGAAGAGGTGCCCTCATTGAAAGAACCAAAATGCACACTTACAAACCACCATCTTACACATTACTAAATCTATGATGTCATGACTTCTACAAATCCCATCAAATTATCTGACACTGATATTTTCAAATGTTAACATTACTGCTGACTTGTCACTATACAACTACTGAAGGCTTTGATCTTTCACTTTTTGTCAGATTTCAATATTTGAGACAGTCATTCAGCTCAAAAACTAAGTTGTCAAAATATGTCATAGTCTTTAAGTATTTTGGATGGCTTTCTGAAGGCCCCCATGTGACCCCAAAGACTTCTGAGTGGCTTTCACTTCCATGCTTCTTTCACAAAGCACTTTCAGAATGCCCAACACCACATGAATAGTCACGGAGGCAGAAGTCTCCCGAATGGATTATCTGGTTAGATTTTTGAGATTAAAATTATGGTAATGGATGTGGAAGTATGCTTTGAAAAAACCTGACAGAGCCCCATGTTTAAGAAAATATTTTTATATCTGACAATTTATATTATGTATTCTTCAATTATTCAAGAGTAACATTTCTCAGTACATTTTGTTCTGTGAGTTTTGTAGAAATTATATTCATTTTGGAACATAACAAGATCAGAGCTGATGTAGCCACACTTCCTAATGATCCTGATCATTTGCTGATTGTCTCTAACTAGCAGCTCTTCTGGGATCTTCTTCAGAACTTGATCTGCTCCCTGAAGGTTAAAGATTTTTTCAGAAAACCCAGAAAGGTGGTAGGAAGATAGAAACCTCCACTAGAGGTGTCAACATTATTGAGAATGAAAGTCTCTTTTAAGTTTGTATTTTTAGCAACCATGGAAGAGGAGGAAATGTTATTAGTTCTATAACATTGTTAAGTAATTTTGAACCTAAAAATATTCTTTAACGAAATGTCTACTTTAACTTGGAAAGAGTGCATAAAATGTCTCATCAGTTGTAAATTGTGCTTTTTAATTTATACTTTATAGTATCTACATTATTGGCATGTTTTGGACAAATGACAATGTCTTAGCTGTTGTGCTTATTTTCTAGTAGTATGTAAATACTGGTGGGCTTTATAATTCATAGTATCCTAAATTCAATGGAATATATCTTGTGTAGGTAACTTAAAATTTACTCTGCCCACAGGCCATGTTTGGTGTAATTTCTCTGCTCTTGAAAATCATCTTCATTTTCTAGAGGGATTTTATGACTCACACGTTGGGAAATTACTACTTTTAAGTATCTTATCATTTGTATAATCTGGATATAAAATGCAACATGGTGAATAGTGTTGCTTTTAGGATAGGGTTTGTGCATCTGGTAGGTCTTCATTGGTTGATGTGGAAGGCTCTGCAGGTCCAGGTTGGTTGCATTGGCACCAAGCAAATGAGCCTTTTCTTAAGCACTTAGCCAAAAAAAAGTCACCTTTTCTCTTGATTCCAACAAAGCTTGTAAGTTATTGTTGAGATGAATTAGTAGCCAGAATGTCTTTATACATAACCCAATGTCTACAAAAACACAAAGCCCTTTAGTAAACTGTTTTCAAGAATTTGCAGTTCATGCCTTTTGACCCATCAATTTCACTGCTGGAATTATACCCTAAGAACTCAGAAACACCAATTCAAATGAACCTATGCACCCCAGTGTTCATAGCAGCACAAGTTACAATAGCCAAGTGCTGGAAGCAGCCTAAGTGCCCATCAGTAAATGAATGGATCAAAAAACTGGGGTACATTTACAGGATGGAATACTATACAGCAGACAGGAAGAAGGAGTCTCTACCCTTTGTGAGATCATGGATGGATCTGGAGAGCATCGTGCTAAGTGAAATAAGCCAGGAGGTGAAAAACAAATACCATATGATCTCACCTATAAGTGGAACCTAATCAACAAAATGAACAAGCAGCCAAAATATAATCAGAGACAGTGAAATTAAGAACAAACTGACAGAAACTAGAGGGGAGGTGGGAGGGGATAATGGAGAGAAAAGGGAAGGGTTTTCAGGAACATGTGTGAGGAATGTATGGACAAAATCAAAGCGGGGTAGGATCAAGGGTGGGAAGTGGAGATGGCTGTGGAGGGGGGAGTGAAAGGAGGGAAATGGAGACAACTATACTTGAAAAACAATAAAAAATAAAAGAATTTACAGTTATTTACTACAAAGTTGAGCATTTAGAAGCAAGAGGAATACTATACTAAGAAATCCCAGCTAGAAGGTATCAGGAATTTTAGAACATAGGTGGGGGACAGGAGGTAAAGAAAGAACACAAACGGAGACAAGCATGAGAGAGCTTGAGCATATTTATTGGACATCAGTTATCTTCTGGGTCCTTTAGTTTGCTACCTTGTACTTATGACCCCATAGCTCCTATTTCAGAGTGTTTATGCCTCTCCCATTGTAGAGCTAATAAATGACCGAGAATCTGGCTGACTCTGAGTTCATGAGTATCATTACTCCATATAACACTGCTGAAAGACAGGTAGGAGCTCAGTAAGTAACAGAGGGAGTTTTTTAAGAGGGAGAAAAGGGAACAAAGATCCAGTGTCAGGAGTGCATACTTACTTAGACCAGTTTCTACTGAAGAGTTACTGTATAGGATTGTGGGTGACAAACTTGGGACTTATCCCACAGATACAGACAAAAGTATTGAATAGCAGACTGAGCTGTTAAATTTATGTTTTGGGACAATGAAACCACATTCACTGTGTAAAATGGATTGTGATATGTATAGCTGGTAAGAGTAGGTGGGAGGGAGGTAGTGAGAATGCACAGTAGGAAATATTTAATAAAGAAATGACTACTGACAAGTGTTGTTTGCAGTGATATAGCCTCAAATCAAATAGACTTGGCTTGGAATCCAAAGCTGGCACTTAGTGGTTATGTTACCTATATAGTGGGCAAGTGAGTTAATGTCTCTGAGCTTCAATTACCCTGTCTGTAAATTTTTGCTTTATCTACTGAAATCTTAAATCAGATAATGAGAATAAATCATCATACCTGGCAATGATAGGCATTAGGAAAACACAATCATCTATTACTATTGTTGTTGTACTTTCTCTAATTATTCCTTTAGTGGCTTTCCAAAAACTAGCTAGAAAGTTCTGGAAGGTATCACCAATTCCCCTTTCCAATGCATCCTCTGATCTCAACAAATTCCTTCTAGTCATACCATTGTCATACATGATTCTAAGCCAGTGAGTATTAAGAAAACTCAACCAAGAATGACTCAAGTGTCCCTCAAGCACTGTTTTCCTTGTCTCTGTAGGTTTTCGTTCATTTTGTAATTGACTTTAGCTATCCTGGTCCAGGTGTAAAACATGTCCCTTCAGAACAAGATAGAATAGGTATTTCTTGTAATCAGAGCTTACAGTCCTTTCATGACTCATCTCAGTAGATGGGTATCAACTTGAAACCTGGCACCCTAAGTTGTGGGCAGTTCACACTACTGATGTGGAGAAGACTGAGCCAAGGAACATTCATTAGGGGAGAACAGAGCTGTAAAATCTCCTCTGTGAACCTGGGCAAAAATGACACCAACTAAGATATAAGGGCTCCTGGTGGCCAACTGGGCTCGAATTGAAAACAAACAAACAAAAAACATAGCCTAGCAGCCATTTCTGAACAGGGACCTCTCACACAAACTATATTTCAAAAATAAGGCTTCACAGAATTACCTGCCTCTACCATGAACTGCCTGCCTGCACTGTTTCTGCCATCTAAGTCAGTTCTTGTGAAGGAGTTCCTAGAATCCTATTTCAACCAATAAGACTGAAGCATTCCCCATCCACTCTAGCCAAGAGCAGATTATTTCTAACCAATCAGGACAGTGCCATTTGGATCAATTAAACAGCAAGAATTTAGAGCCTGCATTTGCATGAAGATGAAGTAATTATAGACCAGGGGCAGGGACTCCTCCTGTCCATAGAAGCGTGCTCCCCTCCAGCTAGGAGATCATGCTTTCCATTTCCATCAAAGACAGAAAATCATATCTCTCTGGCTGAGCTGAAACACCAATGATGTGCTGGAGCAGAGCAGAGTAGACCATTGAGGAACAGAGCTGATCTGTCTAATTGGAGAGAGGCCTAGCCCCAGGGCTTCCTCACAGCCTTGCTGTATCACAATTGAGTTATTCCACAGCCCTGCTGTTTTCACAGCTGTGCTGATCACAATTGTCCTGCCTTGTACTCAATAATGTTTCCTTCTTCAGCACACCCCAAATTGGGAATTCCTGTTGCATTGAAATGGCACCAATGACCATTGATTAACACTCCCACACTCAACTGATAGCAGATGAACCCAGGGTACTGATGCTTAAATAAGACCCTGGAATAAACAAGGACGATGTGACATGCTTTACCCCAGGATTTGGGGCTAGTCCATTTATGCTAGGTGAGAGTGTTATGCTATAAACTGTAATTCATTTCTTTAAAAAAATAATGTGAGACTGTAAGGTTATTTGTTGATCACCAACATATACAGGTTTTGCTTCCACAGGAAATAGGTTAGCTTTCTTTCATGAGCTCTTGTCCACTGGGGACAAGATTCTACTTAGCTTTAAGACTCCATGCCTTTTTGAGTTGGAGAAGAACGGGGCTTACCAAATGTGGGCAAGGACCCCACCTCACAGTTATGAAAACTTCCCCAGTACGGAGTCTCAGTTTCCACTAAGTACATGCATCTTAACATTACTTGTACAACAAAATCTAAAAAGGAGCCTCTTACTAATCCATGATGTGTCCGGTCTTCTTCTCCAAAATCCATCAAAGTGGTTCCTCAGTACTCATTCTTATTTTATTGTATTATGTTATTTAATTTTATTTATTGTTGTTCAAGTACAGTTCTCTCAATTTTCCCCCTACAACTCTTCCCTCCATGCCCATGCCTACCTCCCACCCTCGATCTTACCCCACTTTGGCTTTCTCCATGTGTCCTTTATACATGTTCCCTGACAAACCATCCCTTTCCTTCACACATTACCCTCTACACCCCTACCCTCTGGTCACTGTCATTTTTTTCCTTACTTCAATGTCTCTGATTGTATTTTCCTTGCCTATTTGTTTTGTTGATTAGGTTCCACTTTAGGTGAGATAATATGGTATTTGTCTTTCACAACCCAGCTATTTCACTTACCATAGTGTACTCCAGATCCATCTATGCTGTCACGAAGGGTAACAGCTCCTTCTTTCTTTTTTTCTTAAGCATCAGGATTATTTAATTTAATTTATTTTTTTAAAGAGGGGAAGGGAAGTAGAAAGGGGGGAAGACATCAATATGTGGTTGCCTCTCATGCTTCCCCTGCTGGGGACCTTCCCTACAACCAAAGCATGGGCCCTAGACTACGAATCGAACTGATAACCCCTTGGTTTGCAGGCCAGCATGCAACCACTGAGCCACAACAGCCAGGGCTGAGCTCTTTCTTTCTCTTGCCTAGTATTCCACTGTGTAAATGTACCACAGTTTTTGATTCACTCATGTACTAATGGGCATTTAGGTTGCTTCCCTCACTTGACTATTGTAAATTGTGCTGCTATGAACATTGGAGTGCATAGGATATTTTGAATTGGAGTTTGAGGGTTCTTAGGGTATAATCCCTAAGATTGTGGAATTGCTGGGACAAAAGGCAGTTCCATTTTTAGTTTTATGAGGAAATTTCATACTGTTTTCTGCAGCAGTTGCATCAGTCTGCATTCCCACTAACAATGTACCAGGGTTCCCTTTTCTCTACAACCTCACCAGCACTTATTGTATGTTGATTTGTTTATGATGGCCATTGAGACCTGTGTGAAATGGTAGCTCATTGTGATTTTAATATGCATCTCTTTGATGGCTATGATGCTGAGTATCCTTTCATATGTCTCTGGGCCCTGTGTATGTCCTCCTTGGAGAAGTGTCTGTTCAGGTCTTTTGCTCATTTCTTAATTGGGTTGTTTTTCTTCCTGATGTGGGGTCGTGTGAGTTCTTTATATATTCTGGAGATCAAACACTTGTCTGAGATATCGTTGGTAAATATATTTTCCATATGGTTGGTTCCTTTTTCATTTTGCTGATGTTTTCTTTAGTTATGCAGAAGCCTTTTATTTTGATGATCTCACATTTGTTTATTCTTTCCTTTAGTGCAAAGTTTTAGGGGATAAATGGGTGAAAATTATTCTTCATGGAACATCTGAGATTTTCCTGCTTATGTTCTGAAATTTTTATGGTGACATAATTTATATCTAATTCTTTTATCCCCCTTGAGTTTATTTTTGTTTATGGTGTAAGTTGGTGGCCGAGTTCAGTTTTTTGCATGTAGCTGTGCAGATTTCCCAACACCAGTTGTTGAACAGGCTATTTTTACCCCATTTTATGCTTCCTCCCCCTTTGTTGAATATTAATTGACCATAGAGACTTGGGTTTATTTCTGGGCTCTCTATTCTGTTTCATTCATCTATGTGTTTGTTCTTATGGCAGTACCAGACTGTTTTGATAAAAGAGGCCTTGTAATATGGTTTGATATCAGGTATTGTGATACCTCCAACTGTGTTCTTTCTCAAAATTGCTGTGGCTCTTCTGGTCTTTTATGGTGTCATACAAATTTTTGAAATGTTTGTTCTGTATCTGTGAAATATGTCATCAACATTTTAATAGGAATTGTGTCGAATCTATAAATTGCTTTGGGTAGTATGGACAATTTGATGATGTTAATTTTTCCAATCTGTAAACACTGTGTATGCTTTCATTTTTGTGTGTCTTCCTTAATTTCTTTCTTCAGTGTTGTGTATTTTTCTGAGTACAGCTATTTTACCTCCTCAGGTAGGATTATTTCTAGGTACTTTATTTTTTGTTGTTGCTATATCAAATAGGACTATTTCCTGAATTCTATTTCTGATATTTCATTGTTCCTTTACAAAAATGCCTTAGATTTCTTAATATTGACTTTGTTTCCCACTGTTTTCCCAAGTTTGCTTATTATGTTGAGTAGTTTTTTGGTAGTTTCTATAGGGTTTTCAATGTACACTATCATGTCATCTGCAAATAATGACAGTTCGGCTTCTTCCTTTCTGGTTTGGACACATTTTATTTGTTTATTTTTTGCTTGTCTAATCAGTGTGGCTAGGAATTCTAATACTATTTTGAACAGAAGTGGTAAAAGCAGACACCCTTGTCTTGTTCTTTATCTTAATGGGAAAGTTTTAGTTTTTGCACATTAAATATGATGTTGGCTGTAGCTTTCTTTTACATGGCCTTTATCACATTGAGTTATACTACCTCTACTCCTACTTTGCTGAGTGTTTTTATTATAAATATGTGCCGTACCTTATCAAAAGGTTTTTTGGCATCTATTGATATGGTCACAAGATTTTTGTCTTCCTTTTTTGTGTGATGTATTAACAGTTATTGATTTGCAAATATTGTACCATACTCACTTCCCTTGGGTGAATAGCATTTGAACATGGTGTGTGATCTTTTTAATGTATTGCTTGATGCAATTTGCCAATATTTTGTTGAATATTTTAGCATTTACTGGCCTGTAGTTTTCTTTCTTTATTGAGTCTTTATGTGGTTTGGGCATTAGCATGATGCTGGTTTCATGAAAAAAAAGTTTAGGGGTATTCCTTCTTCTTGTTTTTTTGGAATAGTCTGAAAATGATAGGGGTTATCTCTTAAATATTTTGAGAGCCAAGGAATATTTTAAATATCCATTAAATATTTTGTAAAATTCTCTTGTGAAACTATCTGGTCCAGGGCTTCTGTGTGCCAGGATATTTTTTAATACTCTTTTTATTTTAACAGCTCTTATCACTCCGTTCAGGCTTTCTGCTTCTTCTTTGTTGATATTTGGAATATTATATTTCCCTAGAAATCTGTTCCTTTCACCTAGGTTTCAAATTTCTTGGCATATAGTTTTTCATAGTAATTTCTTACAATGCTTTGTATTTCTGTGGTATCAGCTGTAATCTCTCTTCTTTCATTTATTATTTTATTTATTTACATTCTCTCTTTTTTTCTTGATGAGTTTGCTTAAAGGTTTATCAAGTTTATTGATCTTTTCAAAGAACCTGAAATAAACCAATAAACCTGGCTTTATTGGTCCTTTGCATTGTTCTTTTAATCTTTATGTTCTTTACTTCTTCCCTGGTCTTTGTTATTCCCTTCCTTCTACTCACTCTGGGATTTGTTAGTTGTTGTTCCTCCAGTTCTCGTAGATGTAGGGTCATATTGTTTATTTTAAATGTTTCTATCTTTTCTAGGTATGCCTGTATTGCTATAACTTCCTTAGCAGGACTGCCTTTTCTGTGTCCCATAAGTTCGGGACTGTTGCTTGTTCACTAAAATTTGTTTTTAGAAATTTTTAGTTTCTTCCTTGATCTTATTAACCTATTCATTGTTTAATAGCATGCTATTCAATCTCCATAAGTTAGAGTGTTTTTGAAATTTTTCTCATGAACTTGGTTTCTAGTTTCAGGCCCTTGTGGTCAGAGAAAATGCTTGCTATGATTTCAATTTTCTTGAATTTCTTGAGGCTTGTTTTGTGACTTAACATGTGGTTTATCTTTCAAAACGTTCCATGTGCATTTGAAAAGAATGTGTACTTTGCTTCCTTGGGATGAAAGGTTCTCTAAATATCAGTTAAGTCCATTAGATCTAGGGCATTGTTCAATGCCATGATATCCTTGTTGATATTTTGTTTGGAAGATCTATCCATTTTTGACAGCGTGGAGTTGAAATTTCCTAATATAAATGTATTGCTCTCTATATCTTTCTTGAAGTTCTCCAAGATTTTCCTTGTATATTCGGGTGCTCATATTTTTAGTTCATATATGTTTATAATGTTTGTATCTTCTTAATGGATTCATCCTTTGAGTACTATAAAGTGTCCTTCTGTGTCTCTTTTTATGGCCTTTGTCTTGAAGTCTGTTTTGTCTGATATAAGTATTGCTACACCAGCTTTTTTTCTGTCCATTTGCCTGGAATATTTTTTATAGTGTTTCCCTTTCATTCTTTGTAGATCTTTTGTTCTGAGGTGGGTCTTCTGTAGGCAGCATATGTGTGGGTCAAATTTTCTTATCCATTCAGCTACCTTATGTATTTTGATTGGTGCTTTTAATCCATTAACATTTAAGGTTATTATTAATATGCACTTATTCATTTTTCTCCCTTTGTACCTGTGGTCTTTTATCTCTCTTGGTCTTTTCCTTACTCTTCCTACTATAGTTCCTTTAGCATATCTTGCAGAGCCAGTTTGGTGGAGGTGTATTCTTTTAACCTTCTTTTGTCTGAGAAACTCTTTATTTCACTTCCATTTCAATTAAGAGCCATGTTGGGTAGAGTTGTCTTGGTTGCAGGTCTTTGTTTTTCATTACTTGGAATATATCTTTCCATTCCCTTCTGGCTGTTGTGTTTCTGTTGATAAAGCATCTAGCCTTATCAGAGCTGTCTGGTATGTTATCTCCAGTTTCTTCCTTGGTGCCTTTAAGATTCCTCCTTATCTTTGAAATTTTTTATTTTAATTATGATACGTCTTGAAGTAGGCCTCTTTGGGTTCAACTTGATTGGGGCACTCTGTGCTTCCTGAACTTGCATGGCTTTTCCCCTCTCCAGTTTAGGAAAGTTTTCTGTCTTTTTTTTTTTT
>PVKM010025882.1:0-19713 GCA_004027735.1 Carollia perspicillata | reverse complement strand
AGACTAATTGAATGTAAAATTTATATAAATAAATTATATACATATAATGTATAGTTTATATGAAAAATAATATAAGTAATAAATAATAATACAATAATAAACTGTGTTTTGTATACTCATAACTATAAAACTACTTTTGCTGCATCCTATGTATATAAATATATCTTTATGTAGAGATTAGAAATCTGATTATTAAACTAAACAAATTAATAAAAGTTATTGTATGCTGTACAACAATATAAAGTATTTTTAAAAATATAAATGCAAATTTGGTATTCAATGTTACCTATTACAGGATCTAAAGATTGACAGTGCAGAGTGAACTTTGGAAAATACCATATTTATTGTATTAACAAGACTTTACTCAATATGTTTGCAGTAACTTTAGTGTCAGTTATCGCAGAACAGTTTTTTCTAGAATAGTAATATAAATAATATTAATCACTAGCCCTTACATTCTACTTTCCATCTTTTCAGGTAGATGCAATTATCTTATCCATTTTGTAGATAGAGACACAGAAGACTAAATGGGACTAAGAACTTGTATAAAGTTCCACAGAGGAAAAAAGGAAAATCTGCTTGTTTTGTATAGCAGTTGAAATGTTAAACACTGTGAGAGGGACCTGAAATGCGATCATCCCAGAGAAAAGCTATGTTAATAGACTAGGCACATTTTAAGACCAGGATTTGTCCTTACTGCAGTTTTGTGATTCCAGCTGTTCTCTCTAGCGGCTGAGAGTCTTTTGGAAGAAGGCCACCAGGCCTAGACTTTTAAGTTTCTACCCACATGCATGCTGCTTTCTCTTTGGCTTCTTTTGCAAGGAGGATAATGCTGAAATGTGCATCTGTTTAATTTGGGACTCAACCTGGGTCAGTTACAACTTTTCCAGTAGGTCTGTGAGTCAGTAATAACTGCATGCCAAACACAAAAAGTTGTTCCGGAAAGGGACTGTTAGTAGCAAATCACTGTTTCCTGAAATTAATACTTTGAAATCAATTATAGCAAAAAAAATTGGGGGTGTACTAAAAAATTCTGTCAAGAAAACATTGACTCATCAAGAGTCAAATGCAGGCTACAGTGCCAAAATCAAGTGGCGTCTTTCTAACGGTTGACCTTCTTCAGAGTATTCCTCTTGTGTGCCTTCAGGAACAGTAATCCTGTGTAACAAACACTAAATTCCAATCTGCATATTTTAAAAATTCCTTAAAAGAAAAACTTTTAAGTTTTTACAAAATAAAATTTGTTATATAACACTATTTTAGGACCTACCTGTAAGCGTGAAAACTTGAGTTAATTAGTGCAAAGTTTGGGTTAGTGCAATTTACATGAAAGTTTTGGCAGCAGCAAGAATGATACCAGGCATTAGTCCGGTGGGGTCAGACTGGACCTTGGTTCAGCAACGTTGGTACCTGGGTCTTGACTAGGAAAGAATTAAGATCTAAGACTCAAACTGTAAGAGAAAGTTTATTTAGGAAGTCACAGAGGTAGAAGTGAGTTGTGGAAGAAAAGGGCTCAGGAAAGAAACTACAGAAGCAAAAGAAGGGCCCTTGGAGCTTAGGAGAGAGGAAGATAATGGTTAATGCCCTGGGGAAAGAAGCAGCAAGAGGAAAGTGGCAGCCATGCCCCCAGGAAGACGAGTGCCTGGGTTTTTGTGTCCTAAGGGCTTTTAAGGGTAGAGATTTTAGGAGAGGTCCAAGAGGAGGAGCTCAATAGGATACTAATCAGCTTTCCTGATGTGTCCTTTCAAGGTCCTGTTCTCTGCTGATTGGTCTACTGACAGGGCAGGCAGTCATCAGTCAGTGCAGTGGGTCCTGATGTCAGCTATGGCATTGCTTGTCTGGTTTTGCTACTTTTCTGGGCCTGAAGCTGAAACACAACTGAGGCCCAGGTGTGTTTTAAGCAAGTCAGAACCTCATTGTCCTGGGGCTTAATGCTTAAGGGCTGCTCTCCAACCCTCTTGTTCATTCCCCCTCTAAAGGGGTCTAACCTGCATCGCTAGCAATATGCCAAAGGAGGAAAGGTCAGGGGAGGGTTCAAACCACATGACCAGTGATATGAAAGATCACAGGGTCTGAACTGAATGACGAGTCAAATTCTAGGGAAGGAAAGGTTACCCCTGGGTAACCTTTACCCTTTACCTTTAACCTTTACCTGCTCTATTACCCCCAGGTCCTTGTTTTCCAAGTTTTGACTGTTGCTAGGCACCCAGGGCTTTCCCCCCTGGTGACTTTCTGTACCTGGCCTACAGTCCTTGCTCTGCTCTTGTCTCTCCACCTACCACAAAAGCATTACTTCAAGAAAGTATGTAAGTGTACAAGGCTATTTTATAAATAAGCAGCTGCATGATATGTAGAAAATGAAAACTAAAACTAAAATGATCTAAACCGCCTAAGGTTCTCATGCAAACTCGAATCTTAAGACCAAATCAGGTAAAAGAATACATTTCAAAGCTAATTTTATAATTGTGCTGTGCAACCTAATTGTCCAGTACCTAGATTGGAAGTGAGTTACATATGCTCAGAAGACCTCCCTCAGACAAATATGTGTATATTTGTCTTACTGTGGCATTGTCATAACCAATCCAGCCTCTTCCCTTTATTCCTGAAAAGTCAGAATTTCTAAATATTTTAATATTGAATTAAAATACTTTATTTTCTTAAAAAAGCTACACATAAAACTAGTCTCAAGAGATAACTTCATGAAAAAAAAATGTAATTTTTAATCTCTTTAATAGGAATACAGATCCTATAGATGACATCCCCCAAAAGGCTTATTTAACTGAATTAAGTCAAGAAGCCCATGTTTCTTCTATGAATCTGAACCAAAGACAGAAATTATACTAACAGTGGACACACCAGCTTTATTATTTGAAGCAGTAGTTCCCTGAGAAAGTTTAAGAGTATTAAACCTTTCACCTACTCCCAAGCGAAGGAACTAAGGTATTTACTGATCACTTATTTTGAGCCTTAATAACTCATAGGGTTTATTTTCTACTCCAAGTTTAACAATACTGCTTCCAAATACAGCCAAAGAGTGAAATCTTTAAGATACTGGAATTTTTTCAAATATGGATGCTGTGACATTGACATTCTCCAGTTAATGTACAATTTGTTCCTTGTACCAAATGCAACAAGATACATCATGCTGCCTGGTGGATATCATGCTAGAGTCTAGTTTTGCGTAACACTTGATTAAAACAACTGTCTATTCTTTCCCTTTGTATCTCATAGTTTAGTTAATTACCACATCTTGGCATATTGTCCAGCTTAGCACTAAATAAGGAATTAAGTGATTGTATTAAATCAGTGAAAGCCAAAATAGTCCTTTTCCTTAGAATTTAAAGACTATCTTACTGATCTTTAAAAGGAAAAATGCACAGGAATAAAAATTTTAGCATTCTTACATATATTGCTCATATCCAATTAATATCATAAATCATGCATTTTCCTCCAATAAATAACCTAGAAGCTTTCAGCGCTCCACATTATCGACAGATATTTATTATCTTTCTTGAATTCAAAGAAAACATATTCTCATGGCAACAGGTGCCCGACAATTTTGACTAATTCTGCATTTCACAAAAAGAAAATGAGAAAGGGAGGAGAAAGAGAGAGAGCACATGTTAGAGAATTATTAGTGCTGTCCTTAATTATTTTTAGTTCTTTCTCCTTGTAGCATTGTACTTCTGGCACTCTGTTGGATGGATGAGACCATATAATTGTTCTACCCTATGAGTCATGAGTGGGATTGATATGCCTCACTTCCCAGCCAAACATGTAATTGCTAATGCAAGACTTTCCAGAGTTCTCTCTCCCTGTGACCCACAGCTGGCGACTTTCAAAGAGGTGATAGCTACATCAGCCTGGTTTTTGAGCAACAAAAATAAACAGAGCTCCCACTGAAGTGCAGTGGGCCTACAGAAGATCTGAGGATAGACTGCTGTTTCCCACACTGCCATTCAGACCAGCGTTGGTCACTGCAGTGCAGCACAGCTTATCCCACTAAGTACTGTGTTGCCCTCTGATATGGTTGGGCTGCATCTCCTAGGCTAGTCTGGTGCCAAAACCTGCAGTGCAGCTGTGTGTGTGCGCCCACCAGCCCCTTGGCTAAGAGGAACTAGAGTGACTATAGGAAGAGTGAGATTAGCTTTAATTATCTAACTAAGCAGATTATTGCATTCTTCAAGTCTAGCCATAAGTAACACAGAGGGGTTTCCTTCTTTGTGATAATTTACCTTCGAGGACTGGGCAGAAGTTTACGGTTTTATTTTTTTTTTTAATTCCTCCTATTAACCTCAGAGGTTTGGCAACTGTTGACCTTGTAGTTAAAAAGAAAGAAACTCAGTGATTTGAGTTTCTAATTCTTTCATCTTGAAAAAATGGAGCACATCTTTCTCTATATAAATAGGACTCGGACTAAACTGCTCAGAGAGTAGATTCCCATTAAAATACCTGCAGAAGCAGCTCTTCTTGGCAAGCTATTTAACAACCTTGATAGCCAGTAAATTTTTCTTAATATCTAAATTAATTCTTCTCTGCTATAATTTAAAGCCATTTGCTAGTGTATTGAGTTTTATGGAATGTAAATGCTCTGTGAATATATCAGTTTTATTCTCAAAAGACTACAAGTGATATGCAACATTATATAATACAATACTTAAAAAATAAATGAAGGAGAAGAAATGGTAGAATGAAAAGTAGAAGAAATTAATTGAATAAGGACACAAATCAAGTGCTATAAAGGTCTGTGCTAGAAGTGGAGGAGAAACTAGTCTCTGCAATTTTCAGCATCCAATATAACAAGGAAAACTTTGTGCTTCATTCTATGCCAAGGGGCTTTAGAGGTCAAAGTAAATTTTCTCATACAATGAAATCACATCCACACATACAGTCAGGTCGGGGAAATGCCCAATTTTAGATCCATCTGGTTCAGATCACAACCCACATGCAGAGGAAAATTTCCCTGTTTTGGTCCTTAGCACATTCACGCTTCCCCAAACACACACAATTAGGAACTTTCTTAAAAGAAGGGGAAAAATATGAAATGGCACTTAGATGACCTCCCAGTCTATTCTGTAATACTTCATAACGTGGGACAACAGCTCTCTTGGAGAAAGAAACATCAGTGGAAATTTAATCCTGAAGAGGCGTGGGCCTCCCAGCAAAGCTAGAGCCCAGAAGCTCTGCACTCTCCAGAGCAAAGGCCCAGCGCTCCAGCTTTCACTCCTTCACTTTCTCATTTTGGATTGAGCTATATCCAGTTAGCTCTAGTCCAAAACTTGTATGTTAGGGTAGGGGGGAACAGCAGAAAACTGTATGTGAACACAATAAAAAATGTAAAAAAAAAACTTGTATATTGTTTTTTCTATCTTTTCATCTTAAAACACAAACACATCACACATGCATGCACACACATGCACACATACACACAAAAAAGAAAAGTAAAAGAAAATACTCAGCAGTGGAAAGAGGCTATCTTCACAGCAGAGGTTTACTCAGACCCCAAACAGTTTACTCTGCATACTCTTTCACTAACTTATGGGCTAGACAGTCCTTCTTCCTTTCTCTAGTCCAGAGGCTAATTACAGCTTTATTTTTTTCTTCCAATTTGACTTGGTAATGGATCATAAAATAAGAAAAATAAAACGCAGAATATATATCAAACTCTAAATAAAACCAGCTGAGTCCTCAAAATTATGTTGCACTATCTTCCGCAAAATTTGAGTAAAATAAATACCTTTAATAAACTCAATGTTCAATAAATATCCTATTAATAAATGAATAACTGGATGAATGAATAAAGGTTTTGACATATTCCCTTCAGTCTCCTTCTCTAGCACATCCTTTTTGGAATAATCACTCTTAGACTGAGTGACAGCCAGTGGATTAAAAATGGCAGCTATTTGCATGGAAACTTGTGGGAGTTTCAATTTTATGGTCTTATATTATATAGTGGTTTAGTGAACCCCATGCTTTATGCAAGTCAACCAAAGAGACCTCTGTCTATGTAGCAAATTCCTTTGCAAACTACATTTGTAAAATGTAGTTTACAAATTATCAAAAACATTCCATTTGGAAAAATTTCAGCTGCTATTTTGTTTAAAGATGGAGCACTCAAACTAAAATTAAATCTAAACTCAATATAAACATCCTTTAATAAAGTACCATTGCTTCACCCAAGTCAATCAACTTTTTTTTTTAAGTTGCCATGAAGCAGGGAGAAAATATGAAATACTGAGCTGACAAGTTAAAACAGAGCTCGCTCTTGTCCCCAGCATAAAAAATGGCACTACCCTGGAGGCAGCTAACAGTCAACAATATGTCAGATGCACTGACTTAGTCTGGGATCCCCCAGAAGCAGACCCTAAAACAAGACCTAAATGCATGTAGTTTACTTAGGATGTGATCCAAAATGAAGTGCTTGGAGGGAGTAGGAAATCAGGAAGGACAGGGCTGTCAATAAAAGAATAAATGAAGGGCAACTCCTATGGACCATGAGGGCTCAACTTAGTGCAAACCCTGGGGTACACAACTCAGAATAGCCCTTTGAGGGACAATGAATTGGAATATTTATTCACAGACTCCCCTTTCTAATTTGTTGAGCACTCTCCTGGGTGTTACTGCCCCTCATGGCTGGCCTGGGAACCTGCCAGTTCTTCGGAGTAAGCCTGGGTCAGCTGAGATGCCACAGACAGCACGGGGTGTCCGCAGTATCTGCTCCATGCACTAGAAAAATGTCGATCTGCTAAAATCAAGGTAGTTATTAGAGGTTCCGTCAGAAATAAAAATCTTGTATGATTTTCTGAGGTACAGAAAGAGAGCAATTATAGTTGGCTGAGTAACCCTCTTCTTTACCTATTCCTTCATTTTTTTAACTTAAAAGTCTCTTCTTAAAAATAAAAGTTCAACTTTGATCTAAACTCTCACACACATCTTTAAGTTTGCACTGCTAATGTTCTATATCAGATATTTACCCATATATACCACAGGTGCTTGCTGATGAATATGGAAGGTAGGGAAAGGATGGTGTCCCCTGGCTTTCCATCTGGCAGGCTTCCCCTAGTCATTTTACACTACTGGAGGTTGTTAGTGTACCTCCCCATTGGTGCAGAGCATCACTTTTATGACCATGGATGCATTTACCTTCTTACATTTTGATTTGACTTTCTAACCACACTATTTCCTCTTCTCCATTAACTTGCCATCTTACGTAAAACAAATTTTAGGGCTTATAAAGATGTTTATGGTATATTTCCATGGCTCTTTACATGCAAAAGGACCTTGTTATGACCATGAGTTTGAAAGATAAATCAAGTAGATATAAAATCAACTTTTCAGATACTGAGACAGAGGCTCAGAGAAAAATTATTTTATTTCAAAGAATTATATAGTGCCACTGATGAGACCTCATGGCTGTTCTACGTACCAGTAATTTCTTCCAACTATTCAAGGGCAAAATAACATTAATTTTTGCACAAATTTTCCAAAAGAAAAAATACAAGAGAAAAGCATTTAACTTATCTTATTAGACCAGCATAAGTTTCATACCAAAATCCAATGAGTGTATCATTGCAGGGGGATTTTACAGACCAATCTCCCCCATGAATAGATGCAAAGATTTTAAACAATAAATTGTTAATTACATTCATTGTTATAAACAAGCACAATATCTGTATTTCCTTTAAACAATGTTTTTCTTCCCTGGCCAGGTGGCTCGACTGATAGGAGCATGGTTCTATACACAAAAAAGGTGTGGGTTCAATTCCCCCTCAGGGCACATACTCAGATTTTGGGTTCAATCCTCAGTCAAGGCATGTACCGAAGGTAACCAATTGATGTTTCTCCCTTACATCTATGTCTCTCTCTCTCTCGTGCCCAATTCTTCTTTAAAATCAATAAAACATATCCTTAGGTAGGGATTATAAATACATACATACATACATACATACATACATACATCATTTTTTCTTTCCTCTGCAATGTTGAATGTAGATTCCTTATTACATTAATGAACTATTGAGGGATTCACAAAGTTACTTCCTTGATCAAAGGAAGCTGATTATTAAAACCTATCAGTGAGTGTCCTACACGTAGTTTTTCCATGCCTTTAAAATATCACAATCTCCATTCCTTCTCTGCCCACTTTCCCCACATCTTATACTATATCTTTAATTGAGGGCAAAGTTTCAGTGATATCTCTGACCCTGACCACATTCTTCATTAGACCATGCAATGAAGCTGAACCTGCAGAGAGTTTAGAAGTCTCATCCAATGAATGCACACTTAGGACTTGAATAAGTCTTCAACCTATGTGATTTCCTTTCATTGCATACAACCCAGTGTGTAGTGAGTAAAATATATTTTTGCATGTCCACATCAAATTTCTCAAATATTAACTCATATTCTGTGTGTTATCACTAATTTGAATCTCTGTTACATCTGCTTTGTTTTTGACAAAGCTCTCAATTATTTCTCCTCTCCTTTGGCCAGGCCCAATCCACTCTTACCTGTCCCACCAACTACTTGGTCTATGTGTCTATTCTTCATATACCATAAGGCTTTGAATTGAATGAAGACAAATTGAATTAAGACAAATTGAATGAAGACAAACTCAGTTAAGAGGCTTGTCCATGTCTGTAGCTAAGTGTTGGTAACATTAAAAAAAAAGAAGCCCAGCTAGGCCTCTTTCATATATTGCTTTATGGAAAGACTTTAATGGTCATAAGTTAGTTTTGTACATTATTAAAATTTTGTTAATGTTTAAAATATAGGACATTTTTTAGGAGTAGGAAGGAATTAACCTGCTAAATTAGTCAAATTAGTCAGTGGTGTATGGTTCTCGAAAATGCCACATTCAAATGGATAAAGTAATATTGAATATTTGTTGGGTTAATTAGAAGAAAATTTGTAAATATCTTTTCCATGGGAACTACATAGACATGACATGCTTCAAACACAGACTCCTGTATTTAATTATCCAACATCAATAATTCTAAAACAGGATTTTTACCACAGAATAAAAACATTTAGAGTAGCTTCATGGACATTCTGCTCATGTCCCATAATTTTATTATAGTAAGACTTTTATTAATAAACATATAGTGTTTTTAGATGATGTTGGGAAATTCATTATCCTGAGGATATGTAAACATTTTTTCACTGTTATTTGATCCTTGTTCATTGACACTTCAATGGGTTTTCTAAAAGGATGAACTTTATATATATAAGGTATCATTTGATGAGGTCTTCTGATATACTAAATACAAATCTAAATCACATCAAAGAGATTTTTGCACTAACAATTATAAAAACAATTTGTACTATAGACCATGTTTCTACACACAGAAACACAGGAGAAACTATGGCAAGCTTAAAGAAAAAATGATATTTATATGTAGTTACTCAGGAAACTACAGAGAATTGTAAAACATAAAGATTATAATTGCTTCTTCAAGACTAAAACAAATGTACAAAAATGTTTGCAATATGGATATGTATAAAGTGATTAACTCTCTATGAAACAATCCATTCTAAGTAAATCTAAAATTCAACATATTTCCATTAAAAAACAGGATAAGATTTTTAAAATATTTTTTTTATCTTTCAGTTACAGCTAACATACAATATTATATTAGTTTCAGGTGTACAACATAGGGATTAGACAGATATATAACTAACAAGGTGATTATCCCAAAAAAGCTAGTACCTATCTGACACCATACATAATTATTACAATATTATTGACTACATTCCTTACACTGAAATTTACATAACCATGACTATTTTTAAAAATATATTTTTTATTTATATTTAGAGAGGGGAAGGGAGGGAGAAAGAGAGGGAGAGAAACATCAATGTGTGGTTGCCTCTCACACACCTCCTATGGGGGACATGACCTACAACCCGCTCATGTGCCCTAGACTGGGAATAGAACCAGCAATCCTTTGATTCTCAGACTGTCATTCAATCCACTGAGCAACACAGCCAGGGTCCCATGACTATTTAGTAACTGCCAGTGTGTCTTTCTTAATCCCTTCACCTTTTTTACTCCCCCCCTTCCACCACCTTCCATCTGGCAATCATCAAAATGTACTCTCTATGGGTTTGTTTCTCTTTTATTTGTTTGTTTATTTTGTTTTTGGATTCCACATATAAGTGAAATCATATGGCATTTGACTTTCTCTATTTGATTTATTTTACTCAGAACAATATTCTCTAAGTCTGTCCATCTTGCTAGAGATGGCAAAATTTCATGTTTTTTCGTAGTCAGTCATAGTCTATTGTGTATATGTACCACTTCTTTTTCATCTATTCATCAAATTATGGGCACTTAGGTTGCTTACATATCTTTGCTATTATAAATAACACTGCAGTGAACATATGGATGCATATGTCTTTTTGAAATAGTATTTTGTGTTTCTTCAGATAAATACCCAGAAGTGAAATTGCTGGGTCCTTCTTTGTCCTGTTGCACTCTTTGTTTTAAAATCTATTTTTTTCTGATATAAGCTATTCCAGCTTTTGTTTTTCTGTCTCCATTTTTATAAAGTATCTTCTACCATCTTTTTACATTCAGTTTGTGTGTACCTTTTAATTTGGTATCTCTTGTAACTTATGTAAAGGTCTCATTTTTTAATCCAATCAGGTGCCCTATGACTTTTGATTGGAGCATTTAATCAGTTTATATTTAAAGTAATTGCTTATTGATGTATAGTTATTGCCATTTTGTTATTCATATTTTATGGTATTTCTTTCTTTTTCTCAAAAAAATTCCCTTTAACATTTCTTGTAATGTGGGTTTGGTGGTGATGAACTCCTCTGGCTTTTTCTTATATGGGAAGCTCTTTATCTGTCCTTCAATTCCAAATGATAGTTGGCTGGGTAGAGGGGTATTGGTTGTAGGTCTTTCCTTTTCATCACTTTTAATATTTCATCCCAGTCCCTTCTGACGTTCAAATTTTCAGTTGAGAAATCAGATCACAATCTTATGGGAGTTTCCTTGTAGGTAACTAACTGCTTTTCTCTCGTTCCTTTTAAGATTCTCTCTTTGCCTTTAACCTTTGTCATTTTAATTACAACTTTTCTTGGTATGGGCCTCTTTGGGTTCATCTTGTTTGGGACGCTGTGCTTCCTGGGCAGGTAGGTCTATTTCCTTCTCCAAGTTAGGTAAGTTTTGGTAATTATTTCTTAAAATAGGTTTTCAATCCCTTGCTGTCTCTCTTCTCCTTCTGGAACCTCTATGATGCAAATGTTGGTATGCTTGATGTCCCAGATGCCCATTACACTATCCTTATTTGGGGTGACTTTTTTCTTTTTGGTGTTCTGATTGGGTGTTTTCTTCTACCTTGTCATCCAAATTAATGATTTGATTCTCATCTGATCTATTGTTGATTCCCCCTAATGAATTCATTATAGTTATTGTATTCTTCATTTCCAACTGGTTGTTTTTATGTTTTTCTCTTAATTTTTATGTTTTCTAATTCTTTGTTGAAGTTCTTACTGAGATGATGAACAGTCTTATAACTAGGGTTTTGAACTCTGTACTTAGTAGATTACTTGTCTCCATATTATTTAGTTATTTTTCTGGAGGTTTGTCGTTTTCTTTTATTTGGAGCATGTTTGTCTCCTCATTTTGGCTGCATCCCTGTATCTGTTTCTACGGATTTGGGAGAGCTGTTAATGTCTCCTGGTCTTCGCAAAGTAGCCTTATGTAGTAGGTGTTCTGTGGGTTCCAGTAGCAATTTCCCTGGTGACCTGAGTCAGGTGCTCCAATTGTTTCCTTTGTGTGGGTTGTGTGTGCCATTGTGTTGTAGTTGAGCTTTGATTTCTTTTGGCCTGCCAATGGGAGGGGTTTACCACAGGCTGATTGGTTTTGTGCACAGCAGCAGTGGAGGAGCTGCTGTGCCAGTGCTGACCTTTGGAGCAAGATTTGTTATATCAGGGTTCTAGTGTCTGCTGAATCTGCCTTTTGAGTGTATCATTTGTGGAGGTGGTTGGGTGGTGTTCTGGCATTGAAGGAAGCTGGTTACCAGGTGTGTGGGTTTGGGGGCCCTTTAAATGTACAGGTCAAGGTCAGCTGCTGTTCATGCTCTGCCTAGGGCCACCTGTTATGAGCTACAAAGTTTTCTGCAAATGGTTGCCACTTGTTCTGGCTTTGGAGGTGCCCAGGTGAGACTAAGCCATGAACTGCCACTAATACTGGGCTTGGTGTTTCTTTGCAAGTGGTACAGGGCATGCTGAAGCCAGATGCTATTTATTTGGGGTTTGTGAAACTTCGAGAGATTTTAGGAAAGTTTGAAACATAAGACAAAACAGGCCATTTTTGTGGAAAATCTACTGGAAGCAGTTTGGGTGGATCTGAAAGTTGGGTTAGATAGGGTCTCAGGGAGTAACCAGGACTGAGCTCAACACTGTTAGCCAGTTTGATGGAGATTCAGATATTTTATCTGCTTGCACCTGCAGCATAAGAAACAATTCTCAGCAAAGAAACAATTGCTTCTGCCAGTATTCTGTATGGGAGAAAGCTTCCCTTCCATTCTTCACCTGAACCTAGACAATTCAGTTCCCCAGAGTAAGTCTCTGGAGTCTTTTAAGCTGCTACCCCAGTGCTGGAGTGAGTGAATCCATCAGTGTGGAAATCTCTACAGGACTTTTTAGAAGAATACCTGGGACTCCAGAAGCTCTCTGTCTCACTCAGCCAAAATCTCTGCTGGTTTTCACAGCCAGAAGTTATGGGGACTTTTTATCTTGAACTGGAACCCTGAGCTGGGGACCCTGGTATGGGGCTGGACTCCTTGTTCCTCAGAGGGGACCTCTGAAGTTGAGATATCCCTACTAACTTTTAACTGCCACATATGGGCGTGGGGCCAGCCCATTCTGCATTTCTGCCCCTCCTACCAGTCTCAACGTGGTTTCTTCTATATTTATAGGACTTTTGTTCAGCTAAATTTTAGGTAGCTCTGCATTGTGGTTGTTCTGTAGTTTAATTATAATTTTTGTGTGGTTGTGGGAGGAAGCAAGTAGAGCATTTACTGACTCTGCCATCTTGACCAGAAGCTGAGACATTTTTGAAATTAGATGAATTTATTAAAAATCAAAGTAATGAAAATATCAAAAAATCTGGAAAAAAGCAAATGGAGGGTATTAATTCTTCCAGAAAATAATTATAGTATAAATCTATAATTAAATTAATATATTTCTAATTCAAGAGTAAACATACAGAGCAATAGAACAGAATAAAAAATTCAGGTATAGACTCAAATATATTTGTGGATATTATATATAATAAAGGAATTATTTCATATTAAAGGAAAAATAAAGATCATTCAGTGATTCACGTTGGGATAAGTGTATTGCCATCTGGGGGAAAATGCTTAACTCACACCAACAACCTCAAGCAAAAAGTGAAAATTTAAAAAAATTATGAGAAACATTATGAGAATTGTTTTATGATCCCAGAGAAGCAAAAGCTTTATAGTTTATGAGACAAATTTAGAAGCCTGGAAAAAGTATCAATAAATTTTGTTACATAAAAATTATGTAAAAAAATCTTCATAAATGAAACAGAAAGCAAAGGACAAGCTAGAAAAGTATAATTGAAATTTATACCATAAATAAAAGACCCATTTTCCTAACATATATAGAGGGATTACATAATCTAATAGAAAAATATATAAAGGATAGAAACAGTTGATAAAAGATGAAATTCAGATGGTTCTTAAACATGAAAAAAGTATTTAATTTTATAATGATGTAAATGCAAATGAAAACTACATGGAAATTAATTTTTCACCTATTAGATTAAAACAAAATCAAAATAGTTGATAGTACATGGTTTTGGCAAGTGCGTCCATGAACAAATTCCTGTTGGTGAAAATGTGAACTGTCTCAACTGCCTAGAGGGTAATTTGGCAATTTCAATCCCAATTAAAACTGACATATCCATTGACCCAGAAATTGCACTTTCAGAAATTTATTTTACAGATATATGTGTTCATGTAGAAAATAGAGCATGCCAAGGTTACTCATGGAAACTCTGGTCATAGTAATAAAACATTGCAAACAACCTAAATACCTATCAAGAGGGAATGTTTAAATACAGTGTGTTATATTCGGAAAATGAAATACTTTAAATCCATGGGGTTAGATGGGGTGAGAGAATGAAATCCTTTATGTACAGAGACAGGAGAGGCTCTAAGAAAGAGCATAAAATAGATAAATATAAAAAAACAAGGTGTACAGTGGTGATGTAGAATGCTTTCAACTGTATTTAAAGAAAGGAAGATGGAAATCTGAGTACTGAGTGTGCCTGTGCATGTGTGTGTCTTCTTTTTGCACAAAGTATTTCCAGAGACGTGTGCAAGGTATGGTTCAATGGTATCAGTTGCCGTTGTTGGTTACAGCCCAGCTGAGTGGCTGCTGGGAAGTGATGGGAGAGTTTCCCTATACTGCATTTTATGCCATTTGGATTTCAAAAACTGTGAGTGCATTTTTATTAAACAAATCAGTGCTGGTTAAATGTATTGCTTTTCAGCAACCTGAGTAGTCACTTGTTAAAAAATCCTAAGTCAACACTTTTAAGTTTATGCTGCTATATAAAACAGAACTAGAATAAAATATGAAATAGTTGTCATTACATTAGTGTACTTAACATGATAACACAGCCATTTATTAATTTGGTAACTATTCACTAAAGTCTCCCATAATGTGCCCCTGATGTAACTATGGTGTAACCATTATGATTTTGGTTTCTAAGAGTAACATAGAAGTACACAAGTCCAATATCTTACACCCCAGTTTAGGGTAACCCTGGTTTCCCTATTCCCTCAGTGGATTTTCCTTTGCTCAGTGGATTGCAGAGCTCAGGACTCACACCTGTTTGCTTTGCTCTGCTCACAGATACTCTCCCCTATGATCTTTGCTTTTCTATACTTTACCTGTTTTGTGCATACCCCTCTGGCCTATAATTTTTTATTTTGAGAAATCAACTGATAGTCTGATGGGAGCTCCCTTATAGGCAAGTAATTGCTTTTCTCTTGCTGTGTTTAAGATTCTCTCCTTAACCTTTGACATTTGAATTATGATGTGTCTTGGTATGGGACTATTTGGGGTCATCTTGTTTGGGAATTTCTGTGCTTCTTGGACTTGTATGTCTATTTTTGCATTAAGTTAGGGAAGTTTTCAGTCATTATTTTTTCAAAAAGGTTCTCAATCTTATTTGCTTCTCTTTTCCTTCTAGTACCCTTAGGCTGCAACGGTTATGCTTGTTATTGTCCCAGAGATCCTTTAAACTATCTTCATTTAAAAAAATATATTTTTTTTCTTTTTGCTGCTCTGATCGAATGTTTTCTACTACCTTGTTTTGTAAATCTTTGATATGATCCTGTGCTTCATCTAATCTGCTGTTGATTCTTAGTGTATTCTTCATTCCTAGTGTTTTTATCTCTGAATGGTTATTTTTATGGTTTTTATGTCCTTTTCTGTGTTTATTATCTCTTTGTTGAAATTCTCTCTAAGTTCATCTACTCTTTCCTTAAGTTCATTAAGCATCATTTTAACCAGTGTTTTGAATTTTGTATCTAGTACATTGCTTGCCTCCATTTTGTTTTTTATTTATTTCGGGAGTTGTCTCCTGTTCTTTCATTTAAGAGATGCTTTTTTTGTCTTTACATTTTGGCTGCCTCCCTGTGTTTATTTCTATGATTTAGGTAGGTCTGCTACATCTCTCATTCTTGGCATGGTGGCCTTGTGTAGTAGCTACACGTGGGGCCCAATGTCATAGTCTACCTGGGTCACCTGAGCTTGGTGCTCCAGGAGTGTCCTTTGTGTGTATTGTGTGTGCACACCCATTGTAAGCGAACCTTGATTGCAGTTGGCACATCAGAGAAGGTGGTGTTATACTCAACACTGAGTGGCTATGAGGATGGGTCTTGACTACAGTGGTTGTGTGAGGGCTGACCCCACAGGATGGGAATTGCTTTACCAGGGATCTGGTGCCTGTCAAGTTTACCCTTTGGGTATGTCATTTGTGGTGCTAATTTCCTAGGTTCTGGTGTGGCCTGAAGCTGGCTGCCAGTGTGTTGGTTCTAGGCCTTCTTGAAAGAGACTCAGGTGCAGGCCAAAGTCAGCCTCTGCCTATATGCAGCCTGGGTCACCTGGTAGGAGCTACAAAATGATCTGCAATTGGTGGTTGCCTGTACCTGGCTTGAAGGTGCCTTGGAAAGGTTATGCTGTGAATCCAGGCCGGTTACCTCTAATGCTGGGCTTGGTGTCACTTAGCAAGCAGTAAAGGGCGTGCCAAGGCCAGCCATTGCTTGTTTGGGGTTTGTAGACCTTTGAGATATTTTAAGAAAGTCTGCAGCATGGGTGGAGGCTGGTTGCTTGGAAGCAACAGCTGCTCAAAGAGGCTCAGGCTAGTATAAGTTGGGTGTGGTGGGTCCTCAGAGAATCACCAGGGCTATGAGGGATGGTATCAGCCAGGTTGATGGAGACTTAGATTTGGTGTCTGCCTCTGCCTGCCGGCCTTTTTTGGTGGGAGGGCTCAACAAAGAAATAAAGTTATATATATGTGGGCACTTTAGCCCTTGAAAGACCTGTCCCTCCAGCTCTTGCCCTGTTGTCCCTTCCCTGGAACTTAAGGCAAATATTAGTGAGCAGTGAGTCTAAGTTCCAGCCTTTCAAGAGGACATCAGGGTTTCCAACAGCCCTCTCTCTCTCCAGGACTGAGTGGGACTCAACAGGACTCTATCTGTCCCTGTTGATTTCCACATCAGCTGTTGTGAAGATGCCTCTTCCTGACCCTGATGCCTAGGTGGTGGAGCCAGGTGTTGGGCTGTGATCCCTTGCTGCTGCTCTTCAGTGGGGACCTCCACAACTGAGATATCCATCCCAATTCTTAGCTGCCACACATGGATGTGGAACCAACTCATTTTAAATCTTCATCCCTCCTACACATTTCATTATGGCTTCTTATTATATCCTTAGTTACAGGAGTTCTGTTCAGCTAGCCTTCAGGTGGTTCTAAATAGTGGTTGTTCTATAATTTAGCTTTAATTTTTATGTGGTCATGGGAGAAGGCAAGCACAGCATTTACCTACTCTGCCATCTTAGCCAGAACCCTCTCATCTTAACTAATTATATCAGCATTGACTCTATTTCCAAATAAGGTCACATTTTTTGAGGTACTGGGGATTAGGATTTCTGGGGCCACAATTCAACCCATAATAGATGTCTATAGATAACTCAAACTTGAAAGATGCAAAGCCAAACTCCTGATTCTTCCTCTACCTCCCTCCAATTTCTGCTCCCTCCACAGTCTTACTTTTCAACTGAGAAAATTCTTATTCTCCCAGGCCAAAACAAACCCTGGAGCTAGCCTTAATTCTTCTTTTTAATAGGTAAAAAGGAGCAGATTCTTCAAATATAGAAAAACAACTTAATGATCACTGAACCATTGATTCTATTTTAATTTAATTCTCAAACTGTGTTTAGGCTGTTATGAAAACTACATACACAAGAGATGACTTTAGATTCAATGACTTTATAGGTAGGTAGTTTTTCAGCTCAGTTTTTATGTTAAGTATCTCCATGTGTCTGCCCCTTGTTTCCCATGGGCTTTGAGCATCTCTAGGGGAGGGCTCAGCGAGACCAGGTGTGTGTGACGTGGCAGTGCCAGTTCACATGACTGAGCACTATAGGCTGACAGACGTCCACTTTCATGAGAAATCCATGAGTCTTCAAGGAATATTTCATACTAAGAGGAACAAAAGTGAGGCTCAAAAATAAGTAGGCTGGGCCTCTACAGGAAAGAGGCAAGTGCTCAGTACAGGGTGTGTGATTTTAATTCCAGGCTTTAAACCAGATAGCTTCTTGTCTGGTTTCACTTCTTGACTGTAAAGTTTCATTTGAGGGAAATGCGGCTAAGAAAGCACCTACCTTTACAAGATTTGTGCTCAGGTAACTTCTGGTGGGTCCTTAAAATCCAGTCTCAGTCCCTAACCCCCACTCTGCTTTCTGCCAGATTTGTGCCCATTGGCTTTGGGGTATACCCAATAGGGAACACAGCACGAAGGGGGACAGAGAGGGAGAGGAGTAGAGAGTGAGCGCGTTAGGTGCATATTCCCCTGATGTAGGTATGCATCCCATGGTCTAGTAGTTAGGCCTCTGCTGTCCCAGGCTCTGACACAACCCTATGCATGGGACCCCTTTGCCAACCCTCCCAAGTCTCCCTAGCTTGCCTGCACTATCTATTTGCTACTGGGATGGTGGGCTGGCTAGAAGAGTTAATACCCTCAATGGCTAGTAAGAGTTCAGGAAAATAGCTGCCCTTTTCCTCGGCCTCCTCACTAGTATCTTTACTTTCATTCTTATACTGACCATCAAGCCCCACAAGGGTTCCAAGCTGGTTTCAGAGCAAACTATGCAGTGAGGTGATAAATAAAAATTCAAGGAATGGCTCTGTGGTCAGAGGTTAGCACTGGCCTTAACACATTTTGAGAAAAACACCTAGGTGTCTCACAGCGTCCAAACTACTCACATGAGTACTTTGAGGGTCTGGAGTCCCTACCACCACAGGGCCTGGCAAAGCAGCTGATCTGGGCATGGTGGGCAAGAAAGGCTAGGAGCAGGCACGAAGGGAGCATGTCCCAGCACATATGATGCACCAAGAATCTCTGGAATCATTTGGGATTACAAATGGGAAACCTGTTTCAGGAAAACAAAGTTCTTCAATAGCAGAAGGGAACATGAACCTGCAAAGCACAAAATACATATGTGCAACCTTGTAGTTGCTTCTCTGCACATCTGCCCAAGCTGTAAACCTCTGGAGGACACACTGTGGCCTCTCTTTTCTCTGTGTTAGTAGAAACAGCCTAATATTAAATACAAAATTGCCCCCTAGCATACATCAGTTGAATGAATGAATGAATGAGTGAATAAGTGCCCCTTTCTTTGACTCTTCTTCTAATTGACTATTTTCTTGTAAAAACACAATAATGACTTACACTTAACTTCACTGTGATGCTTTATAAAATGATTCTAAGGTACTTTTAGTAAAATTATATAAAACTATATAAAATATAGAACTATTTTTAGTTCTCACTTCCTGTGTGCTGAGTGTACTTGTCTTTCTGGCTGCAGAACCCTCCAAGTGCATATCAAAGCAGAAGTAAAGAAAGGCTAATAATTTCAACCACACAGGAAGTGGGATCTCATTTGATTTTGCAACTCAGTTTGGATTATTTTCTTAATACCTCTGCTGAATTTTGCCCTTTGCAGGCATTTACGCTGCAGTTTAAATCATATGAATTAATAATTGTTTGGCTGCATTCCATTCTGAGAATCCTGTGTCAGGGCATCTTTTAAAAGCATTTGTTAGGACTGGTGCCATGACCTGCAAACATGCCTGGTGGTTTGGTTCAGGCTTTTTCTTGTTGAAGCTTACAAGGTTAATTATAATTATATCAAATAGTACTTTGCAAGAAGGAAATGCCAGGTGGACCATATAATATGCGCCAGGGAAGCGCTTCTCACCAAGAAATTTTCCAAATGGGGGCAGGTGGAACTGGGGAAACTGGGGCAAGGGGAAATTTAAGAACTGGTTCACTGGGTAGATTGAATAATAGCAATAAAGACAAACACTATACTGTATAAACATTGTCTTTGTTTCTGTTATACCAATTAACAAGAGCAGGGTTGCTGTAGGTTTTTTTTTTT
>PVKM010025881.1:0-19690 GCA_004027735.1 Carollia perspicillata | reverse complement strand
TAATGGATTATATTTTGCATGAGTATTACACATGCCTGTCTCTGTGGTACTTACTGACATTTAATGAAGAAAGGAAATTGAACTTTCTAATTGTGAGACTCTCCTGAGGCTACTGGACATGAAAGTGTATCTAAAGTGTTCATTGACTTACATTTCTCCATAAACCAGAGAGTTGAGCTAGAAAAAAAGTCCCTGCTATGGGGAAAAAAAGTGTGGCCAATTGTGAAACACCTGCCCAGTCATGCTTGGAGACCTCAACTTTCTGGTTGGCAGTGAATGCTGCATATTTTTGGATAGTGTTTTTTTTATATATCCCCTGTCAATAAAATGAGTGTGTAATAAACAAACAAGTGGTATCCTCCAGGTGCTGGAAAATTAGCTGAGGAATCAGTCAGATCTGGACTTAGAAGACCCTTGAGGTTGGAGTCCTATCACTACTCAAACACTGCCTTCCTCTCTGGCATTGAGGTCTCTGCAGACAAATGCATTGTCATATGGCAGCAAGTGGCATGTGAAACTATTAACTGCCTTCAGCTTCAGGATGGAACCTGGGCTTAGAAGGGCCCTGAGAGCCTAGACAATGGGCACAGCTTGGTGCAGAGCCCCCAAGCGTGTCCTGAGTCACCAGGAGAGAAGACAGCACAAGATGCTTATAGGAGGACCCATCCCTGCTTGACAATGTTAACCAAAAACAGCTGTGAATTGTTTTTATATCTATAAAATGGAAGTGGTCAAATCTGCCTGGCCTACATTCTGAGGAACATTGTGGAGACAAATGTGTTAATATAAACCTATAAACTTGGAGCCTTTCTCAGAAGTATGCTATGTGAACTAAGGGAATAAACAAAGTTAATTATTATTGTAATTTGAGTTAGAGTTATCAGAAAGATGGTAATCAGTGAGCAGTTAATCTTTATGTTATGTAAAGTACCAAGAAGCTCTTATTTGAAAGGGTAATAATGGCCTTTGGTCAGGGAGATAAAGCTTTTTTTTTAATTTTGAGTATTAAAAGAAGCTTAAGTATTTAAATGTGTGAGTTGAGTAATGAAATAAATTATACAAAAATGTTTTATAAGCTAAAAAGTACTAAATACAAATAAGATTGTATTGTTTAATAGTATTTAGATCATATCCTGACTCTAGAATAATTTTTAAGTATACAAAAGCAAACTGTCAAACCCAAGAATTAAACTATACTGCTCTGTTTAAGAAATGATACAAAATTATCCCTGACCAGTGAGTCTCAGATCAATGTTTCTCTCCCTCTCTTTTTCCCACTCTCTAAAAGTAAATAAATAAAATCTTTTTAAAAAAGATATAAAATTAGATAAAAGTATGTGTTTTTAAAAATTCTGACCCTGGCTGGTGTAGCTCAGTGGGTTGAGCACCAGCCTCTGAACCAAAGGGTCATCAGTTTGGTTCCCAGTCAGGGCACATTCCTGTATTGTGGGTCAGATCCCCAGCAAGGGGCATGAAAGGAGCTACCACACTTTGATGTTTCTCTCCTTCTCTTTCTCTCTTCCTTCCCCTATGTCTAAGATAACTAGATAAAATTTTAAAATATTCTGTTATACATGGACATATTTTCAAAACATTGATTTAAACAAGTATAAGAACTTTAATCTATTCTTTTTATTTTATTTTCATTCACACTTAAAGATGTTGCACATCTGGATTCCAAATGTATTTCATTTCCTGAAAAAGCTTACTGATACCCTGAGGTCATAGGCAAGGAATTGACTGCAGAGTTGCTGTCTCCCATCATCAGACAGGAAAATGGCATTTCCTTCAGCCCATTTAACCTGGACAAAGTTGGAAACACAAAGGCAAGCCTGGAAATAGAAAAAATAAACTTTCAACCCTTTTGGAAGTCAGAACCCTTGGCAAAGTCACTCTGACCCAGTTCTGAAGCAGCTGTGCCAGCCAGGAGTCCAGAGACCTTGCACCCCATTGAGAAGCTTCTTGGCTCTACATCAAATCACTCCAGAGTTATTTCCTTACAATGGGGTCTGAAAGACCTACTTGCAGCCTGAAACCTTTCCTCAGTGCAGCAAGTTAAGTTCCCCAAAATCAAAAGGATGGGTCAATAGCTAGGAAATGTGACCTGGGCACATTGTGATAAGGTTAGAGATAAGGGGCTCTGGAAGCTTCCATGTGAGGGGTTGCTGGGCAGTCATCCTCTTGTGAAAACCAACAAGGGCACTAGGTCACTGAACAAATGTTCAGATGGTTTGGCCTTGCTGTAGTAACTTTCTCAAAGAATCAAGGCCTTAAACAGGAATGGAGATTTCCACTGCACAGCCCAATCAGGTCCTAAGGATACTTCTGGGATCACAGCAATTCAGGTGGGTGGTAGGTTCCTTAGGGTCTAGACTAACCTCAAAATTCTGAACAGGGATGAGAGACTCCAGTTCCCACCTGGCTTGCACCTGCCTTAAGGACATGAATGTCCATACCTACTAAGATCTGGAAGATGTCATGGTCTCACACCACCAGGACATTTCCTTCTTGTGGTCAGGAAGACCTAGTTCATTCTAAGGGAAACTACTTAGGTCTTACATTTGTATGTTCTTTTATTTGCCGCTGACAAGAAAACCTGTTTAGGATCTTTCAAATTGCCTTCATATATTAAAAAGTAACTTCTCACTGTTTTCTTTCTGTTGAAAAACAAAATACAACAGAACAAAATAAGTGAGTAAATAAAAAACAATTGCTTTGAACTTCCCTATAGGACCTAGTTTCCATCCCTTTAATACTTGTCAGAAAAGACAATGATTTACAGTCCAGTATTTGTGAATGATACTACAGCCCTTTCTAGGAAACTCTGGGGCATATTAGCAAATTAAAGGCTCTAAGAAAACCAGGGACATGTGTGCTAACTTTTGTGCAAACACCACTAACAGAAAAAGAACAGTAAGCCCTCAAAACAGACATTTTTTATTTATCAAGGATGATTTATTTTAGCACACTTTAAAGTAATCATTAATGTGTGAACTTTTGGTTTTTATTTTTATTTATTTTTTATTTTATTATTGTTCAAGCCTGCCTTTCCCCCCATCACTCCCCCCCACCCCAGCCATCCCCACCTTTCTCCCCTGATTGCACCACCCTCCTTGATTTTGTCCATGTGTCCTTTATGGTTGTTCCTGAAAACCCTTCATCCTTTTCCCTGCATTATCCCCTCCCACATTCCCTCTGGTTACTATCCATTTGTTTTTAATTTCAATGTCTCTGGTTATATTTTGCTTGCTCGTTTGTTTTGTTGATTAGGTTCCACTTAAAGGTGAGATCATATGGCATTTGTCTTTTATCACCTGACTTATTTCACTTAGCGTAATGCTCTCCAGTTTCATCCATATTGTTGCAAAGGGTAGGAGCTCCTTTCTTTCTGCTGCATAGCATTCCACTGTGTAAATGTATCATAGTTTTTTGATCCATTTATTTACTGATGGGCACTTAGGCTGCTTCTAGCACTTGGCTATTGTAAATTGTGCTGTTATGAACATTGGGGTACATAGGTTCTTTTGGATTGGTGTTTCAGGGTTCTTAGGATGTAATCCCAGCAATGGAATTACTGGGTCAAAAGACGGTTCCACTTTTAGTTCTCTGAGGAAATTCTATACTTCAAAGCAGACATTTTAATGATTGTTTAGCAGTGTCCTGTGATCCATAAAGATAGTGAGATGTACATAGTTATTAAGTTACTAATGCCAGGACAGTCTGCTGGAAGCCTGCCAACAAAATGGCAAAACTGATGGGAGATTTCAGCATTTGAGCATTAAATGATTCAGTTGGATGCTTTTTACCAGAGTGAAAGCAACAGGGTCTTTAAACCCCAGGAGGACCAAGAAGGACAAATGTCACAGAATTTGTGGTCTATAGAGACATAGACACACATTTTAATGGGTCATCTATCCCTGATTGAACTTGAGACATTTTGTTTCTTTTTTAAAAACTGGCAAATAAAAGTTCACGCATTCAGGACACATGTGGCTGTGCTCTAGGAGCCTGATATGGTGGGGAACTGAAGTCACAGAGGATACTGTGATGGTAAAGGTAAAGAGACATCATAGTCAGGGCTTCCAGGAAAACTCAATGTGGAAAGCCCACACTTTGGGCTACAAAGTATTATCTGAGCTCAGGTCACCTAGAGGGACCCAGCCCATCTTGTTCATGAGCCACTGTCACCCTCTCTGAGTGAGCCTTGTTCATCTTGCTTTCTACACACAACAGGTGCTATTTCCTTCCATCAACCAACAATAATCAGTAACTGACCACCATTCATCAATGGTTGACAAGGAACACATTTACATTTATGGAAGAAAGACATCTATGGAAATTCATATATTTTATAGAAAATAGTTCCAATCATTTTCTCTGTGATTTTTTGGGAAAAAATGTTCAGAGTATAACCATCAATTGGAAATAGATTTTTACTTCATATTCATTGGCTAGCACAAAATACATGATTTTCAATTGAATCTGTGCAGGAAATTGTGTGTTACCCGTTATTGCACAGGGAAACTGGAAACAAGACAAAGAGTATTTCCAGGATGTGTACTGTGTCCCCTTATAGGGACATCTCCTTATAGATGTAACAGGAATAAAGCAGGGATCAGAAAGAAAGAAGTCGCTAACCAAAACTGCCACAGCCATGGCTTGGGGGATAGGAGAAGATGAGCACAGCAATCGGGAGATTTTACATAACTATGGCAACTTGGCTATCTTCATAGTTATGTTAAAAATCTGTGTCAGCTGCTTGAGGCAAGGTAGATGGGCATGACTTTCTGAATGTATCCTGGCTTGCAACTTAGCCTGGGAGTTTACAGAGCATGCATTAAGCTGGGAGGTGGTTTTCCAGTTACAACACCAGTGCAAGAAGCAGTGGGGAGTTCACTCTGCATCACAGAGACACACCTGCCCTGACCGGGGAGGGCAGCTGAAAGAATGTGAACTGTACAGAGGAGTGGCAGAATGTATCCCATTGTGGGATGAGCCAGAAGTGGGTTAAGGAGGAAGTTCAGGGTGAGAATTTAAACTCAAGTATGGCAGACATTCACTCTCCTGGCCATGTTGGGAATAGTAGAAAGGGAGGAGGCATGCTGTCTGTAGTAAAGAATTTTTACCACGCAGTTACAGAAGGAAGAAGGAAGCAGGCAGCTATGTAGTTTAAAGTGAGGAAGGAGGCCATATGACCTGAACTCATAAGAAAGTAGATACTGCTGCTGTGCTCATACCTGCTCTAGCTGACTCTGGATCTGCAGAGGACTTTCTTGAAAGATCCTGTTTTGCTATGCCTGGATTTTACCCAGACTCTAGAGACTTATGCCATTTTGGACAATTAAATGGAGGCTGATGACCACGTACCCCATAACCTGAAGGAGAGAGCTGCTGTGCGAGGATGATGACTTTGGTACCTCTGGAGGGAATGGAAAACTGTTCACACAGCTGGATTAAAACCAGATAAAATCATGGGGAACTTTTAGGGTATTTGGCTAGTAAGTAGCCTGGTGGGGAACATGGGAAGTGTTGGGTCTCATGAAACAACTGCTCTCAGAGCATGGGTACTCTAAGTCTGGCCACGGGTGGAGTGTTGTAAATAAAGACCTGCTCCTTCCAGCATTAATTGTTGGGTCTTACACCAAAGCAACACATGAATGGGCTCCAGCTGCTTGATAACATGGGGAAAGTGTGTCCTTATAGGGACTACATTTATGAAGCTCATACCTCATTAAGCCAATAGACCTCTATTTAGTAAGTAGTGACATCAGCCTTCACTAAATCTTGATATAACCTATTTTATTGCAATAAATTGGATTCTATTTTAATGTTACCTGTTCTATTTTTATAACTTTAAGCCAAGGTTATTTCTCTTGTGTAGGTTGAGATTTCAATGAACATGTTTTATTTGAACTTATTTCTGTGCTGAGTTATTGATTATCACCTTCTAAAAAATCATAACACAGGAAAAATAATGAATCACCACATATTTATCACAATAAGTTTTTTCCATGATATTCATAATGCTTCAATAAAATTCAGCTCCCAGGATCACTAGTGGTATGTTTGATTTGGAATTTAAGAGCATGGTCCCTGGAATCTTATATAGTTTTCTGAAATCTCAGTGCATCTTAGCTCAGGGATAATTAAATGTAGCTCCAAGTATTATCCTAATGTTCACCTACTTCTTAGCAGAATGCAAGATCACCATTATTTGAAATAGCAGAATAGTAGGGTAGTTCGATGATTATAACAAGCACTGGTCAGTGACTCAGGAATTCACCCAGGAGCATTCAGACTAGATTGCAGATTGCAGGTTTGTCCCAGGGGTGTCCAACCCACGGCCCATGGGTGACATGTGGCCCAGGATGGCTATGAATGCAGCTCTGTACAAAATTGTAAATTTACTTAAAACCCTTTTCTTGCTCATCAGTTTTTGTTAGTTTGTGTATTTAATGTGTGGCCCAAGACAACTCTTCTTCTTCCAGTGTGACCCAGGGATGCCAAAAGGTTGGACACCCCTGGCCCTTCCTCCTGCTACCCTTGCCACAGTCACCCATCCCTCCACAGACACTTCCATTCCTTTCTGCCTTTAAAACACATTTTAAAAAATAAAATGGCTGAAGAGTTAAGCAGCCAGAAAACACTGGTACTTTTAAAACCACTTAAAATGCCTAGAAAAACTATAACCAGTATCACATCAAAACAGCTTTATTTGAATATCCTTGTATTTTATTATAGATGTCTCTTATGCATCATTTCAGCCTGGCTATGTATATATTTAAATCTAAGTACAAAAAACTGAAAAGCAACCAAGAATATTAATTTTGAAAGCCAGTAGTTTTACTTATAAAATGCTTTTTTCTAACCCAATTTCCTCAATTTAGGGTGTTTTGCTTTGTTTTTCTTTCTATCATTCAATGTGTTTGTGTTGGGAAAATCTGGCTTTTCAGTATTTTACATACTATTTAATTACACCTTCAGTTTTGAAATGATGGAAATATGTGTGCCAATCTGAGTATGAACAATCCCAAGATATTGAGTTTAACCATTCCCTATGTATAGTCTAATAATTTAATTTGATTTTCTGCCCAAGATTCTCAATTAAGACCTATATATTTTTAAATTTAGACCCTACTAGGCAGAAGTTACATAAAGTTGAATCAGTACACATACCTGAAGGAATTACTACTTACTACCACTTTAAAAGAGTCCACACCCACTGATATAAGAACAACAGCTATGACTTTAGCCCCAAAACAAGGTGTTGCACTTTTTTTTTGGCTCCAACACTAGTGTAATCTTCCCACACCATTAACATTCATTCAGCCACACATCACTAAAAGCCCTTACTTGCTGCCATCATGGGAGAGGCATGAAAAAGTATTAGCCTCTGATCCTCGAAAGCAGTTTACCCTCTGATAAAATTAATGAACTAGGCATAAACCAGTGAAAAGTCAAATAAATGGTAGTAAATACTATGAGCTAATAAACTGTGGAAATGAGCATCACAGTATAGTTCCTGAACTCACAGGACACTTCACCTGCTAAATTCTTAGAAGTGCAAATCTGGAGAGATCTATGTACAGAGTTCAGCACTTCTGCTGAACAGAGTCAGCATGGAACAGTGAGTTATTGTTATAAATTCCAAGTAAGTCTCTAGTTGTCATTTATTTCCTTCCCTACAGGACCCCTCAAAGTGACATCACACTAAGTGTGCTCAAAAGGACTCACTAGTGAGTCAAATGTCAATGCAACTTAGGATACAGGGCAGCCATAGCAAGAAAGTATTTTAATGGCCTCTTTGTCCAGTTTAATACTTTAAATCAGAAACTGTGGTTCCCCTCATCCTTCATCAACAGTGTGATACAACTGATCATGAGGACAGTGTGGATCCTCTGTTGATAGAATACCATCTTCAGTTTCTTCTGTGGCAATGATGTTGCCATACACAACCCTGAGCCATTCTGAGTCACAACCCTATTGTCCCCAGAATATGCTCCTTACATTGTCACAGTGTGTGTGACTTTAAAATACACTGCCAGGTTGTTTTCCAAAGTGGCAGTGAGATTCCTGCCTTCCTGTTACCATGAGCTCTTAGGACCATCGGATTTTTAATTCAGCCATCTGCTAGGCTGTGTGATCTCTCACTGTTGTTATAATTTATATTTCCCTAAGGACAGATGGTGTTGAACATTGTTTTTGTTTTGGTTTTCTTTTTATCTTTTGCCATCTACCAATGTTCTTTGCTAAAGAGACTGTTCAAAGTTTTTACTCATTTTCAAAAATTAGGGTATTTGTTTTCTTACTGTTGAGCTGTGACAGCTCTTATTCTGGGTACCAGTCTTTACTAAGTAGGTGTTTAATAAGTATCTTATTTCAACCTTTGGTTTTTATTTTCTTAAAAATATTTATTCATAAAGTAAAAGATATTCATTCTCATGAAGTTGAATTTGCCATTGTTTTATTTGTGATTCCTGTTCTTGGATCCCATTTCATCAACCTTCATGTCAGCTTTAAAAACCAAGGCTGAGAGAAACAAGGTCTGTACTGCACACAGAGGGAAAGGAACTAAAGGCCCTTTCATATAGGCCTTGGACATAAAGCACAGTAAGACCCTTTATTTGTTTTTCTCCTCCAAAAAGGACAACAGGTCCAAACATCTTAGTACCAGCTGCAATTTGGCTGCTGATGTTCTGTAAAGACTTGGTTCAGAACCTGAAATTCATTAATATGAGCAGGGGCTGAGCCCATGGTTGTTCAGGGTCTGTTTTCTCCCAAGGGCTGGTCTCCCTAGGAAGGAATGTTCGTCTTGTCACAGGTGAGAGCTTCTCTCCTGGCATTCTAAGTTCCGATGATGAGAAAAGACAGGCAGTGCTTTTCAACAAGAAACTCCCTCGCTTTCATCAGCTTGGTTACATATGTAGGGTTTTCACTGTTGTTCTTGCTGGCTACTTCTGCACCACTTCAGTGAGTCAAGTCACTGAGAAAGTTGGACAGGAAACATCCAGATGTTGGAACCTGGCCAGACTGAATTAGGGTCAAAACACCTTTTCTAGGGTTTTCAGTTAAGAAAGGCTTATCTTATCCTATCATTTGGGGTAATACAAACTGCTGGAGAAACTTAACCTTCTTTCTGTAATGACCTAGAAAACCTTCCAAATTTATCTGTTCAAAGAATAACCGAAAGCATAGCCAGTGTTAGCATGGTTGAAATGATACAACCACAGCACAAAGGTTGCATAGTGAAAGAGCTGAGCACAACAGGTGAATGAGATGCTGCTGAGGTCAGACAACAACTTCCAGAGTCCAACTGGCCTCCTGTGACTGCAGGACCTAACTTTCCGTCCTGGTCTAGAAACTAAGATTTAAAAGCAAATCTGCTCCACTGATAGCTGTGAGGAGTAAATGAGACACTGTGGGAGCTCAGCACCCTGCCCATCGTGCACATACTTAAGTTACTAGTGAGTGTTCTTACATAAGGTATGTGAGTTCTAACAGTGGGGATTCTATTTCCCTGGTCTTAGTGACAATCTTTTACCATTTTATGTAAACAGATTAAAAAATCCCCTCCAAGATCCTCTTTTGTTGATTTTAGGGGATGCATGCTCCTGCTTTTCTCAGGCCGGCCTGTGACACACAATCTACTGGGGCTGAGCCTCTCTGAACATGAACTGCTCGCATCAGCTGCCCTCGCATTTCTGCTCAGCACCACCTGCTGCCCCTTCAGTGGCACCATCTAGGTTCCTACTTCCAACAACCCCCAGAGAACCCCATCCCATCTGCTCTGGGAAAGAAGCATGTCTCTTCACTTCCCATTCCTGGAAACAACCTGACTGATGCCAAACAGTGAACTTTGGTTGTACAAGTCTGTCTTGTGGGTAAATGACAGACAGTGTCCCAAGTCTGGCTTGGGGGTGTGAGTATCATACAGCCATGTGGTCATGGGTCCCCTTGCCTCAGTTTCTCCTCCTGCCCCTGCCCTGTTCTGATGCCTGCAAATTACATTTTCTAGCTCTGTCCCTAACTGGTTTCCTATTAGGAGGTTCCTGAAAAGACAGGTATGGAAGGAGAAGAGAGGCCAGGATGAGCTCTCTTCTCTCTGCTTCAGGCAGCATCTTCTAAAAGGCACTACCTTCTTGGTGGTCTCTGTGCTCATCAGACAGGCCCTCCCTCGGGGACTCAGAGAGGCCATGACTCCCTACAGTCTGATCCATCCATCCAGTTAACTCCCTGATGCAGACACCGCCTGCAGTGTCCACATCATTATGGCTGAAGTGAGACATTCAAAGGGACTACTGAGTCCGGTGGAGGAAAAGGGACAGCATGGCTTTTCTCTCAAGGGGAGCAAAACCCACGGCTCTTACCATGACTGGCCTTTATTGGGTTTCCGGGCACAATACATCATGGTCCTCATTTACTATGCACAGGTTGCTTTAGGTGATTACCTTTTACGGAAAACAAAGGAGCCAATGCCGCTAATCACATCACAAAAGAGGGATATTTGCAAATGAAAAGGGCAAAAGTGGTTGAACCACTTACTTACACTGTCCTTGGAAGGTTTAGCATGGATTTTAGGAAGTTACTTTGCAGTAAATGTTTGCCACAAATCCGGGTGTGGGAGTTCCCAGCAAAAAGCAAGACTGAAAGTGGCCTAGGCATATAGCAGGCCTGATTACCCACAGGAGAACGTATCTATGGGCGTGGGTCCTGTGCATCTCTGAGTGGGGGCTGGGCCCATGCCATGCAGAACAGTCTCCTACTGTTGTGAAAAAATGGACTCTGACACGATGAGGGGTCAACGGAGTGAGCGCTTTATTAACACATGCGGACCCAGAGGAGACAGTCTCCAAATTCTGGGTGCTGAGGAGGGGTCAGGTGTGTGGTTAAATACCTTTGTAACAAAGTGGGGAGAGGAGGGGTCACTCGGCACAAGCAGGGAGCAGGAGAGTGGGAGCCAAGGACACAGAAGCAGAGGGTGGAAATTGTACGGGCCCGGGACAAAGAGATAGTAAGAGATTAACTGAGTCTGAGACAGAGAGTCAAGTAGTTAACAGGTGGTCATCTGGAGCCTGGGGGCCAGCAGGGAGTTATCAGAGGTCCGGAACAGAGTGCCAGCTTAACTTCTATTACATTTTAACTTCTATTACACTACAACTCCCCTTTCTCTGCTTGCTTGTGAGTTCTCTCAACACCTTGGTAACAAAGCTTCCTTTCCTTGATTATTCCCTTTTTGTTCTTCTAGACCTTGGAATCTCTTGATTCTCTTTTCTTCACCTATCTCTCTTCTTTTTACCTCTTATATACAAATATTAAGTTATATTAAGTTTAATAAATTCCCTATTAAATTTCCTTTGAATCACCTGTTCACACTGACTAACAGAAGGATCCCTAATCCTTCTGTATTGGTACAAATCTGGAATGTCCTGCTGTCTTGGAATGCTGGCCCCAGTGAAAGAGGCCTCAGGTTCCTCGTGTTCAAAAAGAGAAATGAGCCCTGGCTGGCATAGCTCAGTGGATTGAGTGCGGGTCTGTGAACCAAAAGGCTACTGGTTTGATTTCCAGTCTAGGGCACATGCCTGGGTTGCAGGCCAGGTCCCCAGTAGGGGGCATGTGAGAGGCAACCACACATTAATGTTTCTCTCCCTCTCTTTCTCTCTCCCTTCCCCTCTCTAAAATTAAATAAATAAAATCTTAAAAAGAGAGAGAGAAGAGATCCACCACTAATCATTCCCCAGTTGTCATGATAGTCTAGGGAATCAAGACTCCCTTGTGCAGTTAGAACTCAGGTCACACACAGCCATAATAGCAGCAAAATTATTGCATCAGACAATATTAAAAACTTACAATAATTGGGAACCAAATTCACAACTAAATCTGGAGACTATTTCCCAAAAACAGAGTCCCAATTTTACAACTGGGATAGCTTATTCTCTTGCTAGAAGTTCTGAATTTTAAAGTAAAATGTGGTATTTTTAAAAAATACTTTATTTATTTATCTTTAGAGGGGAAGGGAAGGAGAGAGAGAGAAATATCAATGTATGGTTGCCTCTCATGTGTTCTCTGCTGGGAACTGGCCTACAACCCAGGCAGATACCTAGACTGGGAATCGAACCACGATCCTTTGGTTCACAGCCTATGCTCAATCCACTGAGCTACACCAGCCAGGGCTAAAATGTGGTATTTTTAAAAATGTGTTTAAATAAAGCAATTCTCTATCAACATTGGTTCTGGAAACATTGCTAACATCTCAGATAAGCAACATATGGCTTTAATTGTCTTCTCTGTTATTAAACTTAATCATTAAGCAAGGTGGATCTGAAGGAGACCCCATGTACTTCTACTCTACAGATTCACCTATCTGCAAAATTTCATGTTTAAAATGAGAGATGCATTTCTCTTCAAATATAACATACAATTTTTTATCCCAGGCTCTTCTAAATACTGTCATTTCTATTCTATTTTGTCCCTGTAACTTTTTAAAACTTTCACTTAAGAAATTACTATTTTATTGTCATTGCAGACCTTCACTGAGAGATGTAGGACTGTCTGGTGCCCCATTTTATTACAAGGTAACACAATTGACTTTTTCTTTTTGAAGGTTATGAAATGAACCATTGTATAGGTGAGGTCTCAGTGTATCCTCAAAGGCAAAGGAAATTGTTGCTGTAATTTGGCACTAAAATTGAATTCTTTTCAATAGTGTGCAGTGATTTACCATTCTAATACATCTTCATTAAGAGCCATGTTAAAAAGTATAATGTTCAGAGTTCCAGCCAAGATGGAGGCATAGATAGAAATGCTTCTCTTCCTCATGCAACCAAAAAAGGATAACAATGAATTTAAAAACAATAAACAACTATAACTGCCAGAAAATCAAACTGCATGGAACTCTGACAACCAAGGAGTTTAGGATACCTTCATCCAGATCTGTAGGGCAGGTGGAGATGGGCAACCTCGTGGAGAGGACCCAAGGTAAGGCAGCGGACCACACAGGCAAAGCACAGCTGGCTAACTGGAAACTAAAGACTCAAAATCTCTCATTGTAAAATACTGTATGGGTTGCAATGGCAGGAGAAACTCACAGTCTCACAAGGTAATTCATTGGAAAGTGGGGCTAGGACAGAGCCAGTGAGTGGCATTGTTCCCTATCTGACCCCTCCCCCCAATACAGCACCACAACAAAGTGAACATGGACTGGCCTGCCCTGGTGAATACCTAAGGCTCCTCTGCCTTACAACATAACAAATGCACCGAGACAAAGAAATAAGGCCCAAATGAAAGAACAGGTCAAAAGAAAGAAGTCAGAAGAAATAGAACTAAGTGATGAGATGATAAACAACCTATCTGATGCAGAGTTCAAAACACTAGTAATTGGGATGCTCACAGAATTGATTGAGCTTGCTCACAAAATGAAGGAAAAAATGAAGGCTACACAAAGTGAAATAAAGAAAAATATACAGGGAACCATTGGTGAAGGAAAAGTAACTTGGACTCAAATCAATGATTTTGAACAAAAGGAAGAAATAAACATCCAACCAGAACAGAATCAAGAAACAAGAATTCAAAAAAATGAGCAGAGGATTAGAAACCTCTGAGACAACTTTAAATGTTCCAACATCCTAATCCTAGGGGTGCCAGAAGAAGAAGAATAAGAGCAAGAAATTGAAAACTTATTAGAACAAATAATGAAGGAAAATTCCCCAATCTGGTGAAGAAAATAGACTTTGGGAAGTCCAGAAAGCCCAGAGAGTCCCAAAGAAATTTGAGCCAAGGAGTAACATACCGAAGCTCATCATAATTATATTACACAATATTAAAAATAAAGAGAGAATCTTAAAAGCAGCAGGAGAAAAGAAGACAGTTCCCTACAAATGTGTTCCCATAGTACTATCAACTGATTTCTCAAAAGAAACCTTGCAGGCTAGAAGGAGCTGGAAAGAAGTATTTGAAGTACTCTAGTGTAATCCAAGATTACTCTATCTTGCAAAGCTATCATTGAGAATAGAAGGGCAGATAAAATACTTCCCAGATAAGGTTAAGTTAAGGAGTTCATTATTACCAAGGCCTTAGTATATGAAATGTTAAGGGGAATTATCTAAGAAATAGAGGAAAATAAAAAATACGAATAGTAAAATGACAACAAACTCATAACTATCAAAAATTGAACCTGAAAAACAAACTAAGCAAACAACTAGAACAGAAACAGAATCACAGAAATGGAGATCACATGGAAGATTATCAATGAGGAGGAGGAGGGGGAGAATGGGGGAGAAAAATTACAGGGAATAACTGGTACAAAATAGACAGAGGGGGGTTAAAAATAGTACAGGAAATAGAGAAGCTAAGCCAAAGAACTTATATGTACAACCCATGGACATGAACTAAGAGATGGGGGAATGCTGCTGGAGGGTGGGGAGGGTAGGATGGAGGGAGGATAAAGAGGAGGGAAAAACTGGGACAACTGCAATAGCATAATCAATAAAATATACTTAAAATTTAAAAAATAAAAATAAACTAAACAAACAAGCAGAACAGAGACAGAAAGAAAAATCTATAATGTTCAAGGAAAACATTGGAGTTTACAGTAAAGCAAAAGATTTGGAACTCTCTGTAACTAAATCCAGCTCTCTTTCATCTAGAAATCCTAGTTTATTGTGTGTAGTTATTTTTTTGTAGAGGAAATCATGATGTTTTAAATAATTCTACAGCAGAGTTCTAAAATTTCGAAGCAATATTTGTATATATGAAATAGGTGAGGAAAAGAGAATCAAAAGATTCCAAGGACTAAAGGGACAAAAAAAAGCATAACTTTTTTTGTTATTCCTTTTTTTGTTAAAAGAATAAGGAGACGAAGCTCTGTTTAGAAAACAAAATAAAATTAGAAAGGAAAAAAAATTCTCCATCCCAAGAACTGTGATTTAAATGGAAACACTTCACTATGGATGGGACTTGACACATTAAAGGCATGGATGTTAACATTAATGTTCTCTTTTCCAATTCCTTATGTAACAGAAGAAAACTGAAAAGGAGCTCAGGAAATGTGGGCAAAGTAGCAAGTTGATGGGAAACCAAAATAAACAGAAGGAAAGAGTGATCTTACCAAGCTGCCTTCCATAATCCATTAACTCTTTCTAGTAAGAAAGCATGTGATAAGAAGAGATTTTTCACTACCAAAAACCTGGAGGAGCAGGGTGAACAGTGGACATGGATGTATTTTTATTTTACCAACATAAGTACTTGAAAGACAACACAAGTGTGGAATCGTTTTCAAGCTAGTAGCTGTGCATAGAGAGAAATACCTGAAAGAAAACACTCCAAAATTTTAATAGCAGTTTTTTCCTTAGTAATAAAAAATTGGGAGATTAGAGAGAGAGAGACCTACATTTTCCAACTTTTCTAGATTTGTATTATAATATATTTATAACAAAATATAGCTTTAAAACATTCTATTCATGTGTCTTTTATTAGAAGTGTCATTTTAAAACTATTCCTCCCACCTCTGTGCACTCTGTTTTAAATGTGCTGTGAGATGCAGAATAGTTCACATGTTGCATAAAATGCAACCTAGATCTTTAGGGAATTATTTATTTGGGTTTAAGTAGGTGTCTACATTGGAACATAAAACAAACAGGCCATATTTTACACAGATGGTGTTCTATGGAGGGGAGGGGGATGGAGGGGTGAAGATATGTTCTAGCAAGTCAGAAATATACATCACTTTCCACATGAGCTGCTTGAAGTAGCTGTTTCTCCTGCAGAGCTTCTTGGTAATCATTATCTGTCAGTCCCTTAGGAAGCAACATCAATTAGACAAGTGGCTGTAAGAAAGTGTTCCTCAAATGATAATTTTGTGCTCTCTAGAGAGCTTGAAAAATAGAAAATATTTATTTTTAACAGAAAAAGTAGTGTGATTTCTATTATTGTGATTAAACATGTTAATCTATTTAAAAAAACAGATTTACTTTACAATTTTAAGTCAGAAATTTTTCCATTTTTGTTGTTTTTTTCCATTACCATTTATCTTCCTTATAACTTCTTCCACCTCTACCTACCCTCTACAATCACCATACTGTTGTCCATGTCCATTAATTCTCTTTCTTTCCCATCTCTTGCTCATTCCCATCATCTCCCCACCCCACCACAAATTGTCAGCTTGCTCTTTATGTCTGTTTCTATTTTGCTTGTTATCTAAGTTTGTTCAGAGATATTTTAAAAGTTAACAAAAACACCTCTGAATAATAACTTCACACAATTAGAACTAATCTATGAAAATTTTCAGGTAAAAAGTATCCACAAGGGAGAGAGTAACTCATCCTCATTCAAATGCGATATTGTTAGCACTACTGTGAGATATACAATTTTGAACAATCTTAATAACCTCTCTCCCACACCCCACATTTGTAAATTTAAAGGTCTGATATTTCCAAATGAAAGGCTATTAGGTGTCACCATGGATTTCTGTGACAGTGACATTGTAACTGTAGCAACTAAGTGCTTTTATCAGGAATGTGTTTAAAAGTTCCCATGAGGTTTCTGTAGCTTAGGAAGCCAAAGGGGAACATATTTCAAATTAATCATTTCCATTTTATGTGATAAAAAATTGTCAGGTTCCTCTTTGACAATCCCACTTCATTGTGTCAGTAATGGAAACATACTACACTTAACTGACAAGTGGCACTTCCTTCTTGTTCTGTGTCTTGTGCTACTTACTACATTGTCAGTAGGGTCTGGTGCTGAAATGCCCACATGGCAGAGAGTCAGTTAAGATGCAATTTCTGTCTAGGATGTTACTTGATAATATTGTTCCTGATTAGTTTTTAATAACCTGAATTTCAGTAAGTTAAATTATTTCTTATGTGCTAGGGAGTTTGATTTCTCAGTTAATCATGTCATGACCTTTTTTAGGTAAAGGACCACTATGTATTGTAATAACTGGTCAGGGGAAGAACAGAATCAGGAATCAGGGTTACACTAAAGAACAAGGGTATCTACCAGAGCTCAGTAACTGTATCTCCAAGGATAACACAAAATGGATATGTAAAGTCTTAATTTTAATCTCTCTGCCAAATACCCAAATTTTTAGAAACTGAGACTTTTAGTTATTAGACTTCTAAAGGAAATGTTTAACTGTAATAGACTGTTTAATAAATAAAAATAAAGTAGTTTTTTTATAGAATGTAGTTGGAAGAAGTGTTTCTCTCTCACTAACAATAAAAAATCAAAATAAACTACAAATTTTATTTTTGTGAATCTGTCAGGGAATTGTACTTACATGAACAAAAGGGCCAATTCACCAAAAATGAATAAAAATCTTAAATGTGTATATATTTACATGACAGTTTCAAAATACCTGAAGCAAAAACTTATAGACTGAAAGGAGAAATAACAAAACTGAAAAATTAATATGGAATACTGCAACATTCTTTTGTCAATAACTAACAAAACAAGTAGACAAAATAGTCATCAAGGATACAGAGGTCCTGAACAACCAACTTTACCAAACTGACATTTATAGAGACCTCAACCTGACATCCACAGAACGTACATTTTCAAGAACATGGAACACTGACCAGGAGATACCACACTGTGCACCATGAAAAACCTTGACACATTTAGAAAAACTAAAATCATGCAAAGTATGTTTTCTTATTATATTAAAATTAATCTAAAAATTAGTGAGGAAGCTATACAAAAAATCTGGAATTTTGGAAACTGAACTAATCTAAATAAGTCACTAGTCAAAGACAAGGAAAATATAAATGTTTAGAATTGAATGAAAATGTATCCATAAGGTAATAAATGGATATATTCAAAGTGGTGCTTACAGAAAACTGCTGACATTAAATACAAGATTTGATATTGATACAATATTAGGGTGATTATGTAAATAAAAGAGAACTGTTGAAGAACAGGGCCACGACAAAACAAAAGTAAAAATAAACAAATGGGACTGCATCAAACTAAAAAGCTTATGCAAAGCAAAAGAAACTGTCAGCAAAATAAAATATAGAGACAGAAGATGGCGATGATGTAGGTGGGAGCAGAGTTCAGTTCTCCCTGTGCCCAGCTGGAACACCTACCAGATCTTCTGAGGAACAGAGTGAACAGCCACTGGAATCCAAGCTTATATGCAGTTTGGAGGCCAAAAATTGTAGAGAATAGCGAATAACATACAGTGATGAGATTGCATTGGGACACTAAGGTCCCTGGGATCCGCATGGGGACCTAGGCGACTATGGCCCCCAGCCTGGCATCTGCTGCAGGATATGTGGAGGAGAGTAGAATCACCAGCTCCCTCCCCTACCAGAGCAGGGAGGGCAGTCTGGCAGAGGGACCTGGATGCTTGAAATCACTGTGGGGAACAGAGATGAAGTGGGAGACACACAGAGGCGGTGTACATCCACTGGGACTGTGGACACTGGCTACATTATTACCAGAGAAATTGGGGAGCCAGTGACACCTGAAGAAGGGAGAAGAGTTGGGCCATGTTGGACCATAACCCAGATAGTCTCCAGTCTGGTTAGAAAGTTGGGCTCTGTTCCAGCCAAGATGGAGGCATAGGTAGAAACCTTTCACTTCCTCACACAACCAAAAGGAGAATAACAACCAATCTAAAATCAATAAACAACCAGAAGTGCCAGAAAACCAAATTGCTCATAACTCTGACAACCAAGGAATTAAGGAAAGAGTCAACCAAACCCATCAGAAAAGTAAGCCAGGAGGACAGAGAGAACCCCCTACAAGGGGATGGACCATGAGGGCAGGGCCGTCTGAAAGGACCCTCAGCAAGGAAGTATACCACATGGGTGGGGCTGACTGCATGGGAAACTGAGACTCAGAGCTGACTGTGGACTACAGTGGGGATTGCCACAGTGGGAGAAGCTCCCAGTCTCACACAGAGTTCTTTGAAAAGTGAGGCTAGAATCAAGCAAGTGAGCTGAATAGTTCCCTCTCTGACCTCTCCCCCATAGACAGTGCCACAATGCAGTAAGACAGTTGCTTTGTCTTGGAGAACAGCAAAGGCCCCACCCAATTTCAACTTCTCAGGTGTGCCAAGACAAAGAAATATGGCCAAAATGAAAGAGCAGAGCAAAACTCCAGAAAGAAAGCTAAGCAATGAAAAGAAAGCCAACCTATCCGATGGAGAGTTTAAAGGCCTGGTAATCAAAATGCTCACAGAACTGATTGAGCTTGCTCACAAAATGATAGAACAAATGAAAGATACCCAGAGTGAAGTAAAGCAAAATATCCAGGGAACAAACAGTAACAGGAAGGAAACCTGGACTCAAATCAATGATTTGGAACAAAAGGAAGAAATAAACATCCAATGGAAACAGAATTAAGAAACAAGAATTCAAAACAATGAGAAGAGGCTTAGGAACCTCTGGGACAACTTTAAATGTTCCAATATCCAAATTCTAGGGGTGTCTAAAGAAGAAGAACAAGTGCAAGAAATTGAAAACTTACTTGAACAAATAATGAAGGAAAACTCCCCCAATCTGGTGAAGAAAATAGACTTCAGGAGGCCCAGAAAGCCCAGAGAGTGCCAAAGAAGTTGGACCCAAAGAGGAACACACCAAGGCACATCATCATTAAGTTACCCAAAAATAAAGATAAAGACAGAATTTTAAAAGCAGCAAGAGAAAAGGAGAGGGTTACCTACAAAGGAGTGCCCATAAGACTGTTA
>PVKM010025880.1:0-19680 GCA_004027735.1 Carollia perspicillata | reverse complement strand
AGCAGTTTAAGGCAGGGACTTTTCTTAGCACTCTAGTCAAAATTTAAGAGTGTTACGTTTAAAAAATACTGGGCAATTTATTAGTAAACTTTATTTCAATTTAACTTACATTTTCAATGTTTAGTACAGTTGTCTAGTTTTTCATATTTTTATTGAGTATAATTTTGTTCCTCTATATTAGTGCTCTATTTTATTGACTGTTGATTTACCTTTTAGAGCCTTGGTGCTTCTATTATCTATTTGCTTGTTTGGACGTACATGTGTATTAGCCTTTTCCCCACTAATTTATAGGTTCTCTTGCATTTTGCTTGCCTTTAATCTGTTTTTTAAAATTTTTTAAACCTCCCCCTATTATTTCTAGAATTATGTTTAAATTTAGAAACTTTCTGAACCAAAGATTTACAAGATATTCATGCTGTTTTAAAAGTATTTCAGGGGAGTGAATTTTAACATTTCTTGCATTTGTTCTTTAATCCCTTTGAAATTTACTTAGGTATATGTGTGAATTAAGGGTCTACATCAGGGGTGTCAAACTCATTTTCACTGAGGGCCACGTCAGCCTTGTGGTTGCCTGCAAAGGGCCAAAATAATTTTAGGACTGTATAAATGTAACTACTCCTTAACTGTGTTAAGGAGTTGAAATTACATTCAGCCCTTTGAGGGCAACCATGAGGCTGATGTGGCCCCCAGTGAAAATGAGTTTGACACCTCTGTTCTACATTATTCTTTTCTTCAGATGGCTATCTAATTACTTATTAATGTTCTCAAATAGTCATATTCTTCTTTACTAATTTACCTTGCCACCTTTAGTAAGTTTAGATTTAGGATTTTTTCCTTGTTGATCTGCATTAATACCAGACTATTTGTTGGCTTTTAATATTAATAATTTTAGCTCTCCTTCTCTGGCAGGCTTTTTCAAAATGTTTCTAGTTATTTCTACTTATTATTTTTCCAGGTGACTGTTTGATTTTGTGTTCTGGTTTACGTATGAGATCTAAGATGACATAGGATTATATTGTTTTTGATTCTCAGAAATATTGATTGACGTATGTGGCAAAGTGATACTTTCCTTTGAAATGTAACATGTGCCTCTAGCACAGTATTTTTCTGTTTCCTGCAGTTCATGTATTACCACACTTCTGTATCTCTTTTAACAGCAGATTCAATTGTCCATATAAAGAACACTTCAACATTGTTTATTTTATTAATTGAAAATAAAAATATACATTTATAAGATTCATAAATATACACATAAAAGTTGTATTTGAGTAACACATTTATCGTAACTTCTCTTTCTTACATAATGAAGCTGATACGGCAATTTAGTTAGAATTTTTACCATCTGCAATTTAGTTTAAAATTAACTTAGATTATTTTAGTTTCAGGCTTTTCACCCCTTTTAAGCAGCGCTATGGGAAAAAAGGAAAATGACTTCCTATTTCTTTGCTTCAGTCACTTTTTGCTTTGATTACATTTGTGTCTTTAGAAAAAAACATTTTACACTAATGTATGTCTTAGGCAAAGCAATCTTTTAATGTCTGGGATTGCCACCATGAATTGCTGACTCCTCTAAAGTTCTCAGAATTTACTTAAGGGTGCACTAACTTTGAAGAAAGCAGATAGCTGTTTTCCCGTGTGCTGTCCAGGATGAATGAAATAACTGAGTTTAGCCATTAAAACAAATGATTTCCTTACATATATCAATCGTGACATCAATATATCATCCTTGTGTCAAAAAATTCAGGGGTGTCACTTTTTTGAGACTATCATCATATTTTTCATTTTCTGTTGTAGAAGTGCATTCTGGTGTTTTCTATTTAAACTCTTAATCTCATTAATAAATCTATCTGCTATATTACAAGAAAAATTGTTAAGCTTATGCTTAAAAGCTGCTCTCTCTCACTCCCACTCCTTTGTTTTAGATAGCTTTCCTTTGTTGAGTGTTCTTATGGAATTGAAATCTGGTATCTTTTGCTTCTTACTTTAAATGATCCTTACTTAATATGTCAGAAGACAGCCATCATGATCCTTCAAAGTCTGTCTTCCCCATCCTGGGCAGACTCTTCTGAATTCTTATAAAGTGTGTAACAGCTGCAGATAGAATGTACTATCACTAAATAAATACAGTGTGTCAAGTGTTCCCTGACCATCAGTGGGAATAGAGGCCATATTACGTCTCTTGACATGCTAGCATTTTATATTTCTTTTGCTGAATCACCAAAGCATGCCATTATATAAACTGGAACTTACATTCTCTAAACTACCTGATTTTCCTTTAGTTCTTAGTAATTTGAAAACATTTACTTGGCTATCCAAGGATTTTTTTTGCTACTCACAGTTGCCTGGCAAGTAATATGTCTTTTTAACATCACAGATAAGTCCCTGTAAACAACTTTACTAACCTGTAGCCCATCTGACTCAGTTCTAGTACTTTTCTTCAATAATCCCTATGCTTTTTCTACCCTGTGTTACACTGTTCTGGTATACTCTTGTTTATCTCCGTAAGTATTTCTAAAGTACTTTCCTGCCTAAATTTATTACCTTAGCACTCATCTATAAATATCTAAAGGTCCTGCTAATGACATGGACATGAATATTTCTAATTAGTTTGTCAGGGGAAAGAGACTGCATTTTATGAAGAAGGGACATTTTTGAATGTCACAGAGAGTCTGGTTCATCAGTACAGCTTACTGGGTTCCTCGTGTCTTTTCTTTAGGCGTCCTCCTAGAAACTGTGAAGAAAATGTGATTTTATAACCCATGCCAGAGGATATTAGTCTTTTCTATCAAGAGTCTTGCAGTTTAATAAAATATGTCATAATGGAAGCTCCTTTAAAGACTCACTGAGTGAAAAGTAATTTTCTAAAATAGATGGAAAAATTGTTTGATGCTTAATGAAAGTCACCAAATTTAGAAATTTCTCATATATGTGTAATTATTAGGAAAAGTGAATAAGTGTTTACTGGAATTAGTAAATAATGCTAAGAATGACTTGAAACCATGTTATGTTGGGACGTATCATATAACATGTGTTGCTTACATTCATTTCTCTTGTGATTTGCTAAAAAATGAAACATATGCTCTACTAATATGTTCCCATGCTGAGAGACTTCATTATTTTTTATGATGGTTCCATCTGAAAATACTTCCCAAATTGCCACCCAAATGAATTTATATTGTCAGCTAGTACCCTCTGCTAGTCTGTGTCACCAAATTCTCTTCTATACACCTTATCATAATGTGTTCCATCACTTTATAAACATTTACTATAATATTCTGAAAAAATGTCCTTTGGGAAAAATTAGGGATCACCTACCCAGTTAACACAGAGCTATGTGTCTCAGGCTAAAGAGAATTTCTGTGAAGGTAGCAACTTCACCCCTCCCCTATTTTTGGATTAACCGTGTTATTTCCTAAACACCAGAGTTGTGTTATCCACTCACATGTGTCTGGCTATTGAGTGTCTGAAAAGTATCTAGTCTAACTTGACTAGATATGTATGAAAAGAATATGAAATGCCTCAATTTTATACTGATAACATGTTGAAATGATATTTTATGTATAGATTAAATAAAATATAATATCAAATTAATTTAACTTTTTTCACTTAAATGTGACTATTAGAAAACTTAGAGTTTCATCAGTGGCTCATGATATATTTCTTTCAGACAGCACTGGCCCAGTGTACTTGATTACCTGTGGACAAAGAATAACTGTACATATTTGTAATCTCAAATTTTAAGGACATTTAATTAACTCTATATACATAGTATTTATTTAAATTATTTTGCATTCTGTTTCTATATACATCATGATTATTTGCATTCCAAAGCTGTGCTTATTTCCTGTACCTGCATAAGCAAACACCTGCTCTGACCTCCTGGCCCATTGATTTGAATGGATGGTAGTCTTCCCTTATCCACTGGGAATACTTTTCAAGGCTCCAAGTGGATACTTGAAATTATAGATAGTATCAAACCCTGTTTATACTATGTTTTTCCAATGCATACATACTTAAGATAAAGTTTAACATATATTAGGCACAGTAAGAGATTGACAACAATAATTAATAACAAAATAGAACAATTACAACAATATACTATATTAAAAGTTATGTGAGTGTGGTCTCTTTCTCTACCTCTCAAAATCTTATTGTACTGTACTCACCCTTCTTGTGATGATGTGAAGAGATAAAATGCGTATGTAATGAGATGAAGTGAGGTGAGTGACATAGGCACTGTGATGTAGTGTTAGGCTACTACTGACCTTCTGATGATATTTCAGGAGGATCATCTACTTCAGGTGGTCCTGGATCATGGAGCCATGACAACGTCAGTGGATGGGAAAATTTAATATTTTCAGGCCACAGTTGACCCTGGGTAACTGAAATTGCAGATAAGGGAGACTACTGTATACATACTTTAATATCTTCTGAAAATCTCAGGTCATTCCATGAAATTATTTTTACTTATTCCATACCAATTTCTCCTTCTCTGAACTTATTTTGCTTCTGTAAAGAATGTCAGAAAGCTAACATTTAATTAGATTCCATCTTAAAGTAATCTCTTAACAGTGTGAATGTATTTCTTAGATTAGACCCATTTTTGGGAGGGGTGGCAAAGCATACATTCTTCTTCTGTTTTCTCAAAAGTGATCATCTTTAGTGCACAACAGATCATCAGTGAGTGGGTGGTTAATAACTGTTAGGATGATCATACTGCCACCTCCCTGGTGCCTTGATAACTAGCACAAAACCACAGAATGTGCTCTTGTGATTTAAGATTATGCTCTTTTGGATGAACCACCTTTTTAAAGTGGTGTGTTAGAGGGGAAAAAATTATTCTTGCTTTGGTTAGATGGTTCAATTGGTGAGAGCATCATCCTGATTGCCAAAATTGTGTGTTCATCCCCGGTCAGGGCACATACAAGAATCAACCAATAAATGCATAAATAAATGGAACAACAAATTGATGTTTCTTCCTTTCCCCTCTCTCTCTGAAATCAATAAATAAAAATGTTTAAAAAAGGAAATTCACTTTATTTGCACTTTTTGTTATCTATTAATGCCCACTTTGTACTTTTTATCTGTAAACTATCTATTTTTTTACTTCTTTCTTTAAATGGCTTTTGAATGTTCAGGATGATGCCCGTCAGCTCTTTGTGCTTGCTGGAGCTGCCGAAGAAGGTTTTATGACTGCAGAACTTGCTGGGGTTATAAAGAGATTGTGGAAAGACAGTGGTGTACAAGCCTGTTTCAACAGATCCCGGGAGTACCAGCTTAATGATTCTGCAGCATAGTAAGTAATCATAACTATGGACTAAACTATCATGAATAATTACTTGCAAGTCAAATATACCTCCAAGTCAATTTTATTGCAGAATTGGCTGTCATGTTCTTATAATGTTCAGGATATTTAGAGTGACAGTGTTTTAAAACTTTCTTTCTGTATGTTTGCAGATAGCAATGTTGTTATTTCCTTTGTGTTCAGAAGTGTCTCGAGAGACTCATGCTTTGTGTAACTCTAACTGAAACATGTAGAATGGCACTGTTTCCAGTATACTTCCAAGAAAGTAATTGGAACTTCCCGTAGTTCAGTCTGAATGTGGGTGTATCTCTGCTTTGCCTGAGACTAGCCAAAGGGGAATGTAACTGATTTGGGTTATTTTTGTGCTACTAATGGTGCCTGAGAAGAGTTACTTGTCCAGTAACAGGCACCTTGAATAACATGCCCCCCCCACCGTGAAGGGACACGTGGTGATTCCAAGATATTTTCTCACTAAGTAAAATAGCTGTACACTTGAAAATGGTGAATTGTATGTGCCCTTTTGCATTAGATGTTGCTTACAGATACCTAAGTAGTTTTCTGGAAGAAAAATCTGGCTTGATTTTCCAGATGGTGGCCCAGAAAGTTTGTAAAGCAAGTTGTGATAGAACCTAGTTGGGTAGCATTCTGTTTAGTGGTCTACATAGAATAAAAAATCATTGGTTTACATAATTGGCACACATACTCAAATATGTCGGGTATAATATGAGTAGCATTAATTGGCCTTAAAACATCTATGGCCATACCACCCTGAATATGCCTGATCTTATCTAATTGGCCTTAAAATATGTTCTGTGCATTCACTTTACCCTCCAAGTTTGTTCCACTTTCTTGACAGAGCTATTGGCTCTTAGGAACAGAGATGGGCATTAGATTGACTGTAACAAGCATTAACGGGTCTGTGTAAATATACATTTTTTGCCACAGTAAAAAACATGACTATGCTTGTTACGTAGTATGTCATTTATTGCACATCAGAGTACCCAGCTTGTGTTACATGAATGATTTAGCGTGAATTATAACATTTCTTACTGAATATGTAGCCTGTCTCTCCAGCTGATGTCACTTCCACTAAGAAATAGCCCTTGACTCATCGAGTAGCTCCTTGCCTCTTTGTTTTATGTACTCATAACATGATATGTTTTCTTTCATAACACTCACAGACTTACATTTATTTTGAATTCATCTAATTTTTACTTATACTAAGACTATTGGATTATTTTCTATCTCTGCCACTATACTGTAAATTCACTAAAGTCTGTTTTTGTCTGGTGTTCTATCTCCATTGCCTGACTTATAGCCATCACTCGATAGGCCTTGCTTAGTAATGAATGAGTTAATAAACCAGACTTTACAGAGCTAGAAGAGAAATTGAAGGAAAATTACTTAGAGCAAGAACACAACTCTTAGACGATCATAATATTGCTTTGGCACCACAAGTACCAAACAGGACAATCTAAATGAGAATCACTGTAAGGCGAGAAGATTGCTCTGAGCTAAGGCAAGCAAGAGGAGCTATTTGAGTAATTTAGGGGACAGTAGACTGAAATATGTTGCCCCATCCGGAGTGGTCTTCCTGGATTCCTCAGTCTATTCACCAAGACCCTCTCTTGTGTACAATGCTTAGACATGAAGGAGAAAAATACAGGGTCCGGCAGAAGTAATGCCTGCGTGAGTGTGTTTGGTAGGGTAATAATCTGGTGTAATAATTTAGAGTTTTAATTTGAACATTTCACCTAAAATGTCATATGGCGTGCTTGAGTAGGATATTGATATGTTACAGCGTTATATGCTTGTGAGTTTGTAATAAAAAAGGAGCATTATTTGTTCTGGGCCCTGTATATTGCTTTGGCTCCCCAATATTTCGTTACTAGTGGTTCCGACCTTGGATAATGGAGTCATTTTTCAAGAATGAAGAGAATCATAGAAATCTTTCTTCATAGTGAATACAGGTCATTTATATTTCTCAGTTTTTGATTGAAGATGGGGGGTGCTGCAAAGTTGCCCATTAAGACTAACCACCAATTTACACTTGAAATTTCTAAACATTTAAAACAATCGGAATTTTTCACAGTGCCTATTTATGTCTTGTTGAAATATAAATGAGCATTATGTTTAGACTATTACAATCGTAGCAGCTTTGAGCAAAGAAATGTACTTAGGAACAACCAAAATTTTAAATAAAGTAGCTTCATATTTCATAGGGACAGTTAGTAAAATCTTATCATGAACTGTTCGGTTTGTTTATTAAGTCAGATTTTTCTACAATAAGGTACAATGTTATATATATGGAATTTTTAAAAAAAATTTTCCTTTTGAAAAATACTTATTGAATATAAAGAAATGTCTTACACATTAAATATCAAGAAATATTCATTACTAATTACAAGTAAGGCTGAAATACTGAATTTAAAAGATAGATAAAGTACTTAGGGATTATCACCAATGCAATAAAAGATAATAAGATTCTTTCAAATTAAGTGCAATACAGATAATTCAAGCTATTATATCCCTCTGTGTATTCTTGTATGTCAACACCAGATACATGTACTTAACTGTCTAAAACATTTTTGTTACTAGTTCAGTGTTTGTGTAATTTTCCAGGTCTATCCCCAATGAATCAAATATTTATTGAGCTCTTTTTGTTTGAAAGACCCCATTCTAAATGGCTAAGGAACAGTTCCAGAGGATAACACTAATTAAAGTTGCAATAGGTGGTGCCTCCCCTCTGTACCTAAACTTACTTTCTAAATTGTCTTTCACATTCTGCCCCAGTTGCTGCAAAGCACTGCAGGGATACTCTCCACATTCACCTGACCTTACGATTAATTCCAGACTTCTCATTTTAGGTTGTGCATAGCCTATTAGTGGCCTTATTTTCTGAGAAACAAGATGTGACTACTCCTGCCCCGATACCCGTTTACTGCCTGTCCCGATGTGAACGATGTTCCTTTTTTTCTGTCCCATCATTCAGATTTCTGTTTATACTCCTCACTATCCATAAATCCTTCTTTAACTACTCAGGTTCACATTAATCTCTGCATATGTGGACTTTCTGTAACATGGATTGTACTACATAATTTGATGCAAATTATACAAAATAATTGCATGGCATTTCACCACCATATTTTTATATTAACATATTTGGCATTATTGGCAGAGAGTATTGAATGAGTGATTAAAATCAGAAGTAAAGTTTTAATATTGATTTAGAAAGCAGTAAAATTCAGAGTAAAGGGTTACATGTAGTGTTTTTCTATATGTAACTAAAGGCTGGTTGAAAAGGAACAACGTTGAAGTTAGCTTTTGGCCAGAGGTTTCATCACTATCTGCTCAAAAACTAACTTTTTAAATCCTCAACAAAAGAGTAATGTCTGGAACATAAACACAGCACTGCATCAAAAAAAAAAAAAAGAAACAAGGAATTTTTTAAAAGAAACAAATGGTGTGCAGTTTATTTAGATATTTTTAAAGAAGTTACTATTGGTCTGTTTTCTTTGCCAACAAGGAGAATTACTAATTACTGTCCTCCAGGAACAAAGTACATAACATTTAAAAAATGTTCTAAGAGTTTTGTGGCTGGAGACGTATAAGTACGTTCATTTCAGTGGAGAGTTATGTGAGATACAAACTTAAATTGGTTGTATTACATCATTACATAGAATATGAAAACTTCCAGTAGTTGGAATATTGCATGCATCCAAATATCTTACTCTGATTTAAATGATCTTTATTGACTGTATTAATACTAGCGTATTGTTTTATTGTTCATGTTTTTAGCTATTTGAACGACTTGGACAGAATAGCTCAGCCAAATTACATCCCAACTCAACAAGATGTTCTCAGGACTCGGGTGAAAACTACAGGAATTGTTGAAACCCATTTTACTTTCAAAGATCTTCACTTTAAGTGAGTAACTTCAAAGCATTTGATTTATAAGTAAGTCATAAAACACATTGTTTAGGAAAATGGTATAATTATAAAAGTTTTAAAAATTTTGGGTTGGAAGTTATAAAAAATTTTTTTCATAGATTGCACAAAAGGATTTTGGGATGAAGGAGGGCAAGAAACATTCTTAGGAATATTTATGTTTATTTGACAACAAATAGCTTCGCCATTTCCTTTTGCCTATATTTTTCACAGTGATTTAAATATAAGTACTTGTTGGCTTTTATTTCTAAATGGCAAATACTGATACTGTGTATTTTGGGAAATCTCTGCCATCAATTTTTAGGTAGACAGATGGGGTTTTACTGGTAGAATATATGCTTATTTAGGGAAATACTAAAATGAAGAGGACCCTTTAAAGATTTTTCTTGAAAATTATTCATGCAAACTGATGTGATGAAAAATGCTTATTTATTTAGAGTGTACTGATTATTAACTTACTGAGATGTGAGCAGGGAGGCACTGCATTGCATTGGCCTTCTGAAATGGAGGGATGCTGGAGTGGAGTTTGACTAGTTTGCTCATGTTATAATGAACCAGGCTCCAGGGAGTTTAGGTAAACATTATATTCAAATTTACAGAGCTGTGTTTTTCTTTTTCCAATAACAATTTTCAAAGTATGTCCAATACTGCTGGACTTTGCTTCATTTAACTCTAATGGTCTGAAAAGTATTGATGATAAAGCAGAATTTCTGAAAGCATCTTATAAAAAGGTTCCATATCAAAGATAAATAAAACAATAATCATTAGCTCATGGCTTAAAGAAGCTGACAATTACAAGTTGTGGGAATCACAATTAAATATATGTAACTATTCCTTGGATTCGCTCCCATATTTTAAATAGATTTGTTATTATCATTTGTCATTAGTTTATACCACATTCTGTGGTTCATACAATTGAGTTTTCCAGAAAAGGAAAATTTAATTTCAACTTTCCATGGCAGCTTCCCTTCAAAAAACAGACATTGCCCTGCTTCTTAAACAGAGGTACAGATCATAATTACTTTATCTGACCTTGTAAAATTTGTGCTTTTACACATGGTACAGTTTCGTATATGCTTTTATTTTCTGGTTTCCTATATTATAAGCTGTCAGTGGACATTTTTTATTTCCTGGCATGGTCTTTTATTGAAATCATTTACCTTCTTTTAGTTTGCTATTTCTAGAATATTAAGTGACCAAACTCAGGAATATTAAAATATCATTTTAAAAATTTGAGATGCTTTATCTGAGAACTATTGTCATTTATCTTAAAATTGTGAAATCATGTTAATTATAAGGAAGTTCACTGTTAGAATGAGGCTTTAAGGTTTGTTTCTTTAAAACCTAGAGCACCTTAAATTTTGATCTTTTTGCTTTTTATTTATTTATCTCAATTTAGAGACCATGCTCTGTAGCAAACTTAAATTATGTTCAGATAATGGTTTTAATCTAACCATGTAGCTCAAGAAGAAAACTGCATGGATTTTGAGTTATCAAATTAAGAATTTTAGACCTAGGTTCCTGTTAGGTAAGTAGGCAAGCTTGGTTAAGATTTTTTTTTTTAAAGATTTTATTTATGTTATTTTAGGGAGGAATGGGAGGGAGAAAGAGAGGAAGAGAAATATTAATGTGTGTTTGCTTCTCATGTGTCCCCTACTGGGGACCTGGCCCACAACCCAGGCATGTGCCTGATTGGGAATCAAACCAGTGACCATTTGGGTCGCAGGCCAGCACTCAATCCACTGAGCCACACCAGCCAGGGCTGGTGAAGATTGGTAACAGAGAGTGCTACTATAATGCCTATTGTCAGAAGTTTAAATATAAAATGAGTTTTTTCCTGTGAAGGAGATGTGAAAGTGAAAGCTCCATAACGTGGTAAGAAATGGCAATGGTAAATGCTAAGTCAGTCATTTGGTACTTGAGGCAATCTAACTGTAAATTGACTTTCAGTCTGGTTTAGATTCACCTTAAGTACTCACTTCAGACCATACTCTTCTCTGCTAGCCTGAGTCTCTCAGTTGTCATTTCAGTATCAGGCAAGTACTGGGATCAGTTGTTTCTTACCATGATTCCTCCAGAAGTCCATTTATCTCATTCTGTTTAGTCTCTTCAGGCGAGGTAGAATGTCACAGGGTGCATTTAGAAGGTCGTGAGTCAGGGTGAAGGATTGAATGACAATAATGGAGAGGGCCAATACTCTGTTGGTAAAGGCGAGTTTATTGAAGGAGACTAGAGCTTTTAAACACAGCGCCTCAAGAGTTACAGGGCTTATAACAGTCATGTCCTTGAGATAAAGTTTGCAAGTTCCCTCAGGACGAGGTTCTCATAACGCATACTTCCTTGCACCTGCCAAGAAGGCCATGTTTTCTTTTTGCACATGGGAACAACTAGATATCCAAAGGTCGGGAAGCGGTCAGAGCCCAAAACGACCTGAGGCTAGAAACCAGGTCTCTATCACCACTCCCGCGGTGAGAAACCCTCTCCTTAACCCCTTATGGCCGTTGGGCCCCTACATTTAGTTATTGTTTTCACTTGCTGACTTAAACATAGGTTTGTCAAGAACTTCAGATAAACTTGGTCTTCTTTTGGATTTGAAAATTCTTTTAAATTACTATCATTGCTAACATATGGTTCCAGATTTGCTTTTTATATGTTAAATGAACCTCAGAAGAATGAGCGCAGAAACGGAATAGTTCTACTGGGAACTCTTGGATGTGGTTATCATGTGTGCGTTTTGTGTTGTAATTCATTGTCTAATTTTAACTGCTCACGTAAAATCTAAAATTCACTTCTTTTGTGGAATGATTGGAATTAAATTCAAAATGAATCAATAAGACATTATTCTTTGAGAATTTATCTTTTCACTTCTGTGACTTAGGCAGGCATACATAGATTGTTTTGCCTTAAAGAATTAACAGCTTTATTTTACTATGAAATTTTTGCCAAATATAGAATTAAAGCATCCCTTCTACTGTAAAATGATTATAAGGCAAATATATGTTTATTTTCTGTAGTAATATAAATGTGTGGTAGGTTTGGCAGCGCGGTGTCATATTTACAGGGTTGATATCCTTATATGGTCCACCAGCTCTGTGCCAGTCAGTCCTGGTCATAATGAGTGGTATCAGGTGGCAGTCCGAGGATCAGCCAGCAAGCACATCTCAGATCTCCAGTATTTCCTTCCATCTCCACCACTCCTCCAAAAAGAGACACCTGAGAAAACTCAAATTCAGTCCCCGTCGGATGCTAGTCAGAAGTCTCGTATTTTCCTATGAAGAACATATTATAATTTTGTTCTGGTTTTGATTAGTTTTTTTAAAAAAGAAGTTTGGAATTTGAAGGTAATTGTAATGTATGGGTGAAACAATGAACAATGCTGCATGCACAACCCTGTCGTTTGTAGTATCAGTTCTTAGTCGTTTTTGCTCCTTGCTGAAGAAGCAGATCAGTGACTCCAAGTGCAGTGCTCCTGAGAGCGGCAGCCTGGGCATCACCCAGTGCCCATTCTGCTGTGCTCTGAAGTTGGGCAAGCACCGGCCTAGATGACGGGTTCTTTCTTTATGACTCGTATGTGAATGATCCTCATCTATTTCTAATTTATATACATTGAAGAGATTTCTTCAGTTGTCAGATGACCATTTTCGAGTGAAAGCTTTTATATTTAATATTCCAGTACCGTAACTGGAAGACCTGGATCTTTAACATGGTAAAGCTAGTCTATTATTATTTGAAAGTTTTAAAATATTCTGTAGACACAGTTCATTTACTTATTCAACAAATATTTATGAAGTACATGTGTGTGCCCAGTGTAGGTGATATAAAATGACCAAAATAAACAAACTTTTTGTCTTTATGTTGTTAAGCAGCTTGAGATACATAAATACTTCATATTCAGGACATGGTAACCGCTACAGTGAAAAAGAAAGCAAGGTGAGGGGATGTGTTACTTTCCTAGGGCTGCTGTAACAAGTACCACCAAGTTGGCAGCATAAAGCAGCAGGAGTATTCTTCCACAGTTGTGGAGGGCTGGACATTTGCAGGCAGTGTCATCAGCCGGGCTCTGCTCCTTCCGGAGGCTCTAGGAAAGAAACTTCCCTTGCTCCTTCCTAGCTTCTGGTGGTGGTTGGTAGTCCTAGGTGTTCTTGGCTTGCAGCCATATTACTCCAATTTTTGCCCTTTGTCTCATGGCCTTCTCTTCTGTGTGTGTCTAGTTCCTCTCTGCTTAATAGTTTATTCTTCGGGTTCTCTCTTTTTTTGCATTTTGCCATAGCAGCAAGGAGAAACAAGGCTGTAGCTTGAACACTTTGCTTGGAAATTTCATTAGTGAAATATCCAAGTTCATCTCTTACAAATTCTGCCTTACACCCGCAACTAGAAAACAGTCGAGCAAGGTTTTTTGGGGTTTTTTTTACTGCTTTAAAAAAATAAAAGAACTATCTCCTGTCCAGTGTCTAATTACATGTCTCTCATTTCCTTCAGAGAATTCTCACAAATATCTCCAACATCCATCTCTCCCCCAACATTGTGTTCATGATGATACATAAATTCTCTTAAGATGGAAGTTTTTCTATCACCCTTTTCACTTCCATCTAAGTCTCATCAAAATAACCTTCAATGTCCGTGTTTCCAACCATCATCTTTTCAAGGCAATCTAGGCTTTTTCTGTCAAGTAACTCAAATTCTTCCAGCCTCTACCTATTATTAAATTCCAAAGCCGCTTCCACTTTTTTGTTTTGTTTAGAGGTCTGCCCAGAAGTATCCAGCCATGTAATATGAAAAATAGAGACTTTTTTTTTAAGAAGATGCAAGAAATGTTGATGCTCAGTCCCCTTCAATGTAGGCACCTTGGGACCTCTCACAGTTCTCCCATTCGCCATCAGCTGTTCCAGCATATTTTCCTGAACCTCATCGACAATCTGAAATCTCCTCCCATTCAAAGACGATTGTAGTTTGGGAAGAGCCAGAAGTCACAGGGCACCAAACCTGGGCTATAGGGGAGCTGAGTCATGTAGATATTTTGATGTTTTTTTTCAAAAAACTCTGCGTGAGATGTGATGCATGACCAGGTGCATTGTCATGATGAAGCTGCCAATTACCAGTTGCCCATAGCTGCAGCCTTCTGAATCATCCAAATAGTTTCCATGGAAGAATGTTCAAGCTTCGTGCAAAATTTGATGCAGATTCATTGCTGTACTCAGTCATTTTGGATGTGATGGCCACACAGTAGACATGCTCACTCAACAGCGTCTACCACCCCCACTGACTAATACAGTGAATCATCATTGTTCTCGCATGCGCATTCCAGTCCACTCTCCTTGGCTGTCAGGTAACATCAATGTCGTGCAAACTGTTCTCATTATATTTAACAATGGCTGGACTTTTCTGGACAGACCTCATATAGCAGCACCCCACTTGAGGTATTAAAATTGTATCAGTCAAGGTTCTCCAGAGAAACAGAACTAGTGGATTGTGTTCATTTCAAGGACTTGGCTCACATGACTGTGGGGCTGACAAGTCCAAAATTTGCAGGATAAGACAGCAGACTCTGAGGGAAATGGATGCTGCAGTCTTGAGTCAGAACTCCTTTTCCTTCTGGGAAACCTCGGTTTTTGCTCTTAAGGCCTTCCAGCGGATTGAGCAAGGTCTCCCAACATTGTGGAGCATAATCTCCTTTACTCAAAGTCAACTGATTATAGATGTTAACTGCAACTATACAATACCTTTGCAGCAGCACCTAGATTCATGTTTGATTGAATAACTAGTATGATAGCTTAGCCAGATGGACATGTGAAACTTACCATCACAGAGTGAAAATGTGGGATGGTGTTGTTTGGTTGTTATTTTATACTGAGTGGTCAGGAAATGCGTGACGTCTCATCAGAAAAGTTATCTAAAATACATTATCTTTTTGGTAAAGTTTTTTCAGATTGTATTCCTTCACAATTTAAAAATGTATAATCATTTTAATCAATTTTATTTCTTGTTTAACCTTTATTACCGGCTGTCCTTTTTGTATCTTATCCATTTTACTTATCATGTGGTAGAATCATTTTTATATAGCATTCTTAAACCTAATGAACAATTTAGTAGCTAAACCAGTAGAATGAAGGCCACTTAAATGGTGATAAAATTAACAATACTAGTTTATAGGCCAGTACTGCTCTGCAGAGAAAATTCTTTTTGCTGCGTGAGATTTAAATAGGGACTATTTTAATTAGTGCACCATCTAGATAAATGGAGCCTTTAAAAATGTACCAGTGTGCATAGTGTCTCCATTATATAAGCAATTATTGCTAGGTTGCATAACATTCCCTATGTACATTTCAAGTTTTGCTTGACTTAAACTTCTACCAGAAAAAGGAAACAATCATTGTCTTTATACTGTTTAATTATGTTGCTACCGTGTACACTAACCAACAATGGTCTACTATTATATAGTGTGTAAAAATTGATTTTTTTACTCTGAATTTTAAGACTGTTCATTAGGACTACCCATTTATCTCATATTTCTTCTCATTTTCTTTTATACCCTGGTTTTACTTTTTAATTTAGGCAACCTCTTGCCCCCCTTGCCCCCCAAATATGACTTGCCTGTTCAGGTTTTTCTTACCCGGAATGGTTTCTCCTTCATATTGCCTCAGGGAAAAAACACCATTTTGTAATGGAAAGGGGACCATGTCCTCTGCCTTTATTGTTTTGTGACATTGGCAAATTGATACACTTCATTCTCTCTGCATTCCCTAGTCACTTCATGTGACTTCAAGTGTTTACACATAGTGCAGTTCATTCATATGCATGTCTGTTCTAAGTATTCTTATATGTTAGTAGGTTGTTTTTTAGGGTTTTTTGGTTTTGTTTTTAGATACCCTCTCTTTGATAAAAAAAAAATTTAAATCAGCAGACTTTCTATTTCTGAAAGCCAATTTCTGAAATTGTTTTCCTCCCATAAAGCCCTTTTATCGTTTCTTCCTATCCCACATTCTCTGCAATTTTTGTTGAAATTGTAGAAGTCAGAACTCTTGAACATTTTATGTGATGTCCAACTCATATGTTTCCTTGCACAGAATGTTTGATGTGGGAGGACAGAGGTCTGAGCGGAAGAAGTGGATTCACTGCTTCGAAGGAGTGACTGCCATCATTTTCTGTGTGGCACTGAGTGACTACGACCTGGTTCTAGCCGAAGATGAAGAAATGGCAAGTACAACCGCTTTTAAAGATTGAGCATGAAATATGAGAAGCTGAAGATGTTGCCCGGGGGTTTTCTGAGAAAAAATTCTTGAGAAATTCTTGCTCAATGTTTGAATTTATTTGAAAGTTTTGGCTCTTTTCTCTACCTTTTTTGTTTCCATACTAAATGGGAATTATACTAAAGAAGCACAGGTGAATCCTGAGGAAAAAGAAAAGAGTTTTAATCTCATCTCAGGCCTATACGCTTAACTATGCATGTTGTATATCTGGTAGTATATACATACTGACTGAAAATAAAGTTTTTTTCTTATTAGTTCTGCTAGCTCCAGCTCAGTGATCTTTGATCCATGTTATACATTGCACTTCCATGTAGTTTTCAGATGTATTTCAGTATATCATTAATCTGGGGAAAATATTTTAAGTAGAAATTTAAAACTCTTGTTTTAAATTTAGTACAAACTGGGAAAAATGATAAAAATGTCAGTTTTCTGTTTTTTAAAATCATTTCTATGTAGTCACAGTGTAGCAGGTGCAGTGCATCATCATGCATCCACTGCTCTCGTTTCGACACTATGAAATACATCGGTGCCCTTTTTGAAACCTCAGATACTAGAAGGAGGAAACAGGAGTGGAGGTTTCCTTCCTTAGCGTACTTTTATATTTAGGGTGTTGAGCTCATTGAACCTCAGCTTTTTCAGTTTAATTTATTAACCTTTAAAAACCTCTAGTTATCAATTAGTGGAAGCTTCATAAAACTCAGTAATAATAAGATGTTTTCAAATATTTACGCTCGGCATGCCTAGATTGCATGGTCCTGCAGCAGGAGAGGCCCAGGCACAGTGACACATAGTGGGTACTTGGCGAACACTGGCTGGAAGCCCAGAGTAATGAGTGATGTAGATACCATCTCCCCTAAAATCACAGTGTGCTTGTTCTTTAATGCCAGAAATGGATTTTTCTAGTATGTTATCTATTTTTCAGTTAAGCTCTGTTACAACATGTGTTATTTTTTTAAAAGTAGTATTTCTCAAAATCTTTGTGATTACGACAAGCTGATTGTATCTTTTCTACTATAGAATCGAATGCATGAAAGCATGAAGTTGTTTGACAGCATATGTAACAACAAGTGGTTCACAGAAACATCTATTATACTTTTCCTGAACAAGAAGGATCTCTTTGAAGAAAAAATCAAAAAGAGCCCTCTCACTATATGCTATCCAGAATATGCAGGTATTTTACTTTCTGTAAATAACTTGTCAAGTCAGTATTTTTCCAAGTGAAAGTTTCCCTATGGCAAGATTTCAGTTGTTGATTTGAATGCCCCAGCTTAATAATCCTTACCTTTAAGAGAAATTACTTATCAGACTACACTCAAGCACAAGTAATTACTTAAGGTATGGATTAGGTTATTGAAAATAACATTTATGGGAAAGCTGTTATGTAATTTTCTATGGTGACTTCATGTCTTCATAAATTTACAATATGGATTCCTTTATCTAGTTAACAGTAACAGATCTTGTGTCAAGTATTTTGTGATGCACAAGAAATAAGACATGTTTTGCCCCCCCACCCCCCGTCCAATCTGAAAGACTGGTGTACTCATAAACAAAGAAACAGTAGCAGTGCAACATGTTACTATGAAGTAACATGTACAATAAACATAAGGATGGGGGCGGGGTGGAAAGAATCTGTGAATTAGCTAACAACTGAGGAGTCAGGGAATGTTTCACAGGAAATCCATGGTACTTTATTAATTAATGGTACTTTGATTTCACTACTATGGAAAGTGGTCTGCAGTGAAAAAAAGAGACCTGAGATGCAGTCCTGGCTTTTCCATAATTAGCTCCTTGATCTTGAACAAGGCAGTTAATTTACCTGGGTCTCACTACCCCATCTTTAAAATCAGAAGAGACTAAAATATTATTATGGTTTAGTTTAGTTTTTGGACATTTCCCAGGGTATTGTTACTGAAAGAGGGTGCAAGGAATGGAGATCCGTGTCTGCCCCCACACACTCACTCAACTTCTTTGTCATTAAAACAGAGTAACTTAGCTTTCATCTGAGTAAGATTTGATTTTAATGAAGACACTGTGCCTTAAAAAAAGTTTGACTACCACTGGTTTGTAGTATCTCTAAATCTAAGTATTTTGAAGAGTTTGGTTAATTTAGCTAATTTATACAAGTTATCTCCATCCTTCCTGTTTTAAAATAAGTCTCAAGAATTTGATTATAAACAAAAATTTTGTCTTGTATTAAGTAAATTGTACAATAAGTATTTACTGCCTTTTCATAGGTGATGTTAAAACAATCCCGTGACCTAAGAGAAGACCTAAGTCTATCAAATCATTAACCACCAGTCTAACTGTAATTAAATTCTTATTGGAACCGGGCGGTGGGAGGTAGTTCTTCAATAAATATAAGCACATTAATTATTACAGCCTGTTTTGTATATTGCAAAGGTATACTTCAAATACTTCCATAATTTCTTAGTTTAAAACTTTTGTTTTATTTTTGAAAGTCCTAGTATTTTAAGTCACCTTGTTCAGAAGCATTTTAGAGCTTATTAGGAATAAAATTATTTATAGTATTAATTCCAAGATTGAAGTTATCCAGAATCAAGGTGGCTTAGTTTTTGCCCTTACTTTCATCTTTCAGTTTATTTTTGTCATTTTCTATTATGAAGTAGCCATTTTGTGCTAATATTACCAGAGTACCCAAATGAATCCATAAATATCACATACCTACAGGGATTTCAGAGCAACAAGGAATAAACTTGTTAGCTTTTTCTTTACCAGGTATATGCAAGAATTTTCCTTATGTTGTCAAGTTAATAGGAATCACTGACCTCAAGTTTTGAACAAAGAGATGTCATGTAATTCCCTCACACTCCCAGTGTGGATATAATAATTTAGTCTTCACTGCATGCCCTAATTATTGACTCAGTTGCCTCTTGCTCTTAGCTCTTAATTCCTTTGACTATTGTTTTTTGTAGAAGAACCCAATGTACCCTTCAGCTACTCTGCTTATTTCCTGTCTGCTCCTCTCTCCTCTTCTGTTTATCTGTATGTTGGCAGTTCACCACATTCCAGCTGCAGATCTGTAATCTTTTACACTCTATTCTTCCATGGTCATATTCATTCTCACTATGTTAAACTCTGTTGTCAACTCCAGTTTCTCTCTAGAGCATCAGGCTTACATTTCCAACTACTTTGTTCAGCATGTACATGTTTTTTAGCACC
>PVKM010025879.1:0-19684 GCA_004027735.1 Carollia perspicillata | reverse complement strand
TTCAAAGACTGACAGTAAGACATCCCCACTTGCAGGAAGTAACTCTCCAAGAGCGTATTTTTGATGTAGGCCTTGCTTGCAAACTCTCCTTACAACCCTAATAAATGCCAATTTGGGGCGCAGGAGCGGTTAGGGCTCTAAATTTTTCATGAAATTCTGTGTGAAATTGAAGTAGTCTATTTCTTTCTGTCTAACCCGATCACCGGAGAAAAAGGGAATGAAAACCAGTGTACCTGTTTGGGCCTTCAAAAAACGCCTCTTAATTGCAGTCATTTCGGAAGCTCTGGGTAAGATCTTTCTGACACAGAAAACTATCAGCCAAGGTGGGTTTTTTTTCCTCCTTCATGTCGAGTACATTTTGTTCTCTTATTAGATCATTGCATTTTACTGAGACTGAAAGCAGAGGAGGGAAGGGAAGGGAAGGGAGCTCATATACAGGCTGAGTGTCTGCTCAGGGCCAAGTACGCGTGCTTCGTCCTCTCCACATGACCACGGTTCGTGGCATTTAATCCTCATAGTGCCCCTCCCAGGAGGCCACATTGACTCATTTACCAATGAAGAAAACTGATAAACCGATAGGCTATCACGGTGGAATCAGACTTCGAACCTCTGTCTGTCTTGAACAGGTCCGTCCTCTCCCCGCTCTGTTCTGCTCTTCCACGTGGGCCCATTCATCCACAAGGAAGTCACAGGACCCCGACGGCTGTTTGCCGGGGCTGCATCGGTAGCAGATGTTATAAGACGATCGCAGTCACTAAGCCTGATTCCTTCTTGCGAAACGAAAGAAGGGGTAGGGGGAAGCAACACTGACAAAGAACTTAGGGAGATCAGGAATTCTAAGGAGTGAACAGACATCGTCTCCTGTGCTCCTCATCACAGTCCAATGAGAGGGGCGCTGTTATTTCCAGTGGACAGAGGAGAAAAGCCCAGGCTCCCAGAGACAGGCTGCTGTGTGAGTCGGAGAGGCAGTGAGCCGTGGCGCGGAGGGAGACCCTGCTGTAGGAGCCGGAGCCACGGCGGGAGCACAGAGCACTGTTTATATGCTGCCAAGAGACAGACAGCTCGGCGTGCCTGTGTGTTTCTTTGTTTACTTACACTTTTAAAGTGTTATTAAGGTATAATTCACCTGTCAAACACCGATCCTTTAAAGTCTGAAATTTAATGTTTTTAGTGAATTCCCAGGGTTGTGCAATCTTGTAAATAACAGTCAAATTTAACAAGGTTTCATCTTCTGGAAAGTTAGCCGTCACTCCCTGCCCCCTCCAAGTCCCCAGTCCCAGGCAAGCACTCGACTACTTCATGTCTCTATCGATTTACCTATTCTGGACATTTTAAATAAATGGGATCACACAGTATATAGTCTTTTGTGACTGGTGCTTTTACTTATGATCATGTTTTCAAAATTCTTCCGTGCTATAGCTTGTATTAATGCTTCATTCCTTATTACCAAATAATAATCCATATTATGGATATGCCCCCATTCTGTTTATCCAGTCATCAATTGATGAATATCTGGGTTGTTTCTACTTCTTAGTTATTATGAATAATGCTGTGATGTGCCTTTGTGGGCAAGTGTTTGTGCGGATATGCATGTTCTCATTTCGGGGGGTATACACCTCAGAGTAGAATTGCTGGCTCATATGACAACTTGATGTTTAACTCGAATTGAAAGTAAAGAACTTTCAAGCTATTTCCCGAAGTGACTGCACCATTTTACACCTTCACGAGGATTGCGTGCGGGTTCCGATTCCTCTGTATTCTCACCAACACTTGTCTGCCCTTCTAGTGCCAGCCATCCGAGTGGGCAGGAAAGGGTAGCTCATCACTTCCCTGGCGACTCAGAATGTTAAACACCTTCTCAAGTGTTAGTAGGCGTCTATGTGCCTTTTTGGAGAAATGTTTATTCAATCCTTTGTATACTTATTCAATAAGTTGTCTTTTTTCTTTAAGTCATCCTTTTTATTACTGAATTGTAGTTGTCTTTTCACTTAATGGCATCTTTTGCAGCACAAAATTTTTAATTTTGATGCCACCCAATTTATTGAATTTTCTCCTTTTGTCATTTTTGCTTTTAGTGCCGTATCCGAAAAGCCATTGCCTAACCTAAAGACATGAAGAATCACCCCTATGCTTCCTTCTTCTGTGAGTTGTACAGTTTGGGTTCTTCCTTTTAAGTCCCGTGACCCGTTTTGAGTTACTTTTTGTGTACGGTGTGAAGGCGGAGTCCAACTTGATTCTTTTGCATGTGGGTAGCCGCTTGTTCCAGCACCATTTGTTGAGAAGAACATGAGTTTTGACACGAGACGGTCCTGGTTATGCATTTTTCCTTTGCTGTTTAGTAGCAGCAGGGGCTTGAGCACATTATTCAACCTCAGCCTCCTCATCCAGGAGGCTAGTAAATGAATGTACATCCCGGCGCTGCTGTCACAATGAGATGGGAATCTACATATGGAGCCCCTTACACCATCCCCAGTACCGGGTATTATTCAGCAGACATCCAATGTCCCACACCTCCAGCACGTTGTGCTGAAGTCAGATGATTAATTCCTATCCCCCTCCCCCAGGGGACCCATTAGCCACTGCACATTCTGCCACGGTCACCAGAGGGCATACATATGGAAAAGTTACTGGATATCAGACGCCTGAGAAGGAAGATATTTTCCGTAAACAGATCCCCACGTGACAGAAAGCACTGCTACCCCATTCTGCAGATAAATTACTCCAAGTCTGCATCCTACACATATCCCCACCACACTCTGCTGCCTCGGCTCACGAGGGAGATGCTAAAGACAGGCCAATTTCTTGAGCAGCACTTAGATTCTGTCCTCTAGACTGGTTTCATTTTCAGGAACCAATGATTCTGAGTACAAGTCTTTGTTTTATACTCCAGTTTCTTTCTGGGGGATTCATTTTGCTTCCAAAAGTCATAGGTTGTACAATTTTTACTTTGCTTCCAAAATGGCCGATTCTTCTGACTATGAAAATGAATAGATCCACACTATTCTTAGGTACAACTTACAAGATCTGAGAATCACATTCCTGTTAATACTCCCTGATCTTGGGAGGGAGCACGAGACCCACCCTCACGTCATCTCCTGGAGGCAGAAGACTTCTTGTTCAAACTGAACAAATGCACCCTTTGGCCTGACTCATTCGTGCGAGAAAATACCGCTTCTCTGTAACCCTTGCATCCCACAGCCCAGGCCCCTTCTCAGAGGCAGACACAGGTTTCGCACACACTGCCGACTGTGCCTCTCCCTGACCAGGTCTCCCCACTGCAGCCTGCCCGTGCGCTTTTTTCTGCAGCCATCCTGGCCCATTCTCCCCCAGGGAATGCAATCCTTCAGCCTGTGTAGAACATCTCCAGTGCTTCTATTTCTTACTTCTCTTGAAGAAAAGAGCATAAAGACCCATATTCTTTTAAAGGCTGCACTGATGATCGTTTTGAGGAAATGGACTGACATGCATGGGAAATCAACAGAAGCCCGGGAGGCTGACAACTTTTTTACCCAGCTCGGTCCTTTGATAAGCTCAGAGGTGGAGCAGGAAGCCGCACTGAGTTCCCGTCCTCGCTGCCTCACTGCTGGCTGAGGATGGAGTTCACCAAACTCCACTGTTCCTTCTTTCCGCGGAGGCCGCGGCTCTCTGCAGAGCTGCACAGCATTCCTTGCTTACGCACGAACTACGCTCTGCCAGTGCCAAGCTGCTTAGACTTTCTGTAACCCGCCAGATGCCATTTCCATACCTTGCAAATGTGATTGCTGCGTCCTGGAGTGCCATACCTTCCCCTTTGTTCAAAATGCAAACACATTTATTTCCTTATTCAAAAATGAGCTCAAATTCTAAGCATGGAAGAAGCCTCTCTGAGTAATCCCACCACCACACACAGCTAATTTTTCTCTTTTCTGTGCTGCTGCACTCTTCCAGGATTACGCTTACCGCTTGGTGTGACAATGCCTTTGTCTGTATGTCTGTTTTCATCTTGAACTACATTTCTTGAGAGCTCACCCTGCCTTATTTGCTCCTCTTTAGCAGCGACGATTACCTGGCACAGCACAGTAGCTAATTAATATTCAGTAAATTTTTTAACTTGAAAGGAGAAAAGTCAGAAGTTTGTGACTTCAGTTATTAATGAAAAAAAAAAAGAATGCTTCTGCTTGAAATGAATTAAGATAAGCCTCTGGAAAATTCCTATTGATGGGGCTTACCAGGCTCTAGACTAACTACACCGTGCACACCCACTCGGCTCACCAACACAGCGAGAACGCTGTTCGCGGGGATGACCTTAAATAAATGAACGTTCCCGTCTCTCCTCATTCCACCGTTGACGCAGGTTCACGAGCTAATGTGACTAAAGAATAGGGGAGGAGTCAATGAAGACGGGAAGCGAGGAGGTGTTTCATAATTTATCAGATGTGAGCCCTGGCACCTCATTTATTTTACAAAAAGGCCTGATGACGCTCATATTTTTTATGAGTGAAGACTCAAGACAGGATTCCTGATTCTCCTCCACCCATCACCAGTCTTGCAGCCCGGGGACATGATGCTAACTCACCAGTGGGTTCTTCGGAGCCAGCGGGGGCGCCTTCACTCCCAATGGCTGCTGCAGCCCTGTGGACCAGAGCTTCCCTCCTAGGGCATGGGGCGTGGTGTTCCTTAATCAACACTGAGCACGAAATCAAGGAAATGGCACCGCACATCTGCGAGTTTCCTTCGAAGCTGATCACTCCATTTAGAATGAATTAACATCTAATTGGCAAGCAATCATGCCTAATAATTTTTAGATTTGTTTATTCTTCAGAGTCACATCTCTCAAAACACTGTCAATAGAACAAATATACTGGCTCTTCTCACTGGAACTCACCTAGAGGAGTGTCTTGTTATGTTCACATGACTATTACTCAAGGCACATCCTTCCTGTTAAGCTCTCTGCAATAATAATAATAACAACAACAACAGTGCCGCTGCCACCAATGATGATGGTGATAAAATGAAACTGGAGATCTGAACAAAATTGGAGAAACGAGTCTTTTTTTGCCAAGCTTTTATAAAAGAATGTGTCTGACTCTCTGCCTGGAACTCCTTCTTCTGCCCCATTCTAGTCGGTTTTAGAGCGCCTTCTTCCCCCTCCCCATGTGTGTCCTGTAGGGCAGGAGTAACAGAGCTTTCAAAACAATCCGTGGGCCTCTATCATCTTTTGCAAGTAACCCCCTGGGGTGTTTTCTTTTGATGTCAGCCATCCATTTCATTTTTTAAAACAATATTTTTAATATCGAGTCCAGAGACGAAAAGAACAAAGAAAAATGTCAGAGGCAGAAAGATTAAGACCAGGTCAACCCGGGTTTTGAAAACACCGAAGGTTGCAGGGACTTCTCTGAAATGCTGGTCTTTTTCAAAATGTTTTTGCATTCCATAAGGCACGCCGTTTTAGTTACTCCTTACAGGAGGCAATGATACAGAAATGGTCCTGATGCCACACTGCAGCAGCAGCAAGAACAGATCAGGGCTTTACGGCAGGGCTACAAATGGTAGTTTGTACCGTGTCTGCTCAGAGGCAAATCTCAGGGGATCAGAAGGTGCTCAGCCCTGTCTGCCAATCTGAAAGCAATCTGAGAATCCTGGGGCATTCTACTTGTCTACATTTAAAGATGTCTTCCAGCTGCCACCCATTCTTATCTTGCTCACTCTGCTCAGAGAGGGGGTGGCCACCTGACAACTTCACTGGAAGTTGCCACTCCAGTGGCCGCCGATGCCCACCTTGCTGCACCTGTGGTTTTCAATGCTGACCTGGCCGTGCCTAGAGTCCATCCCCCACTGCCATTGGACGTCAGTCCCATCGACAACTCACAGTACTCTTTCAGATTTCTGGCTCACCCTTCCTAGGAAATTTAGATAAATTGCTCTAGGTCTTAATTGGATATCAATTGAGTTTCTGTATCCTGACACATAGCCAGAGACCTTGACAAAATTTGAATTCTCTGTGTGTTAGAGTAAATCTCAGGAGCTCAGAATACCTTCTCCAAATTGAATTTCTCCTCTCTCTCTCTCTCTCTCTTTTAATATTGACTTGAGGACATGCTTACAGAGAGAGGGGCAGAGAGAGACAGAGAGAGGGAGACAAACATGGATGTGAGAAATGTCTCCCAGAAACCCCAATGGGAGATTGAACCTGCAACCCAGGTATGTGCCCTGACTGGGAATCGAACCTGTGATCTTTCCGTGTACAGGTCAACACTCCAGCCAACTGAGCCACACCTGCCAGGGTTCTCCTCTCTCTTTATTTTACTGTCGTAAGCCCTAACGTTTTAGGTCCTCAATAGTTTCAAGGGTTTCTACAACAGGTCTTCAAGAAGATCTAGCAGGTCCTCATGAAATCCAGATTCCTGTTGGACATCTCTCACGTGTCGAAGTTCTCACGGTGGGCACAAAGATTAAAGCCCACCCTTTAAATCCTCACTAAGGGGTGTGTGTGTTTGAGGGAGAGAGGCTAGAGAAGATGGAGGACAACCGGGTGGAGGAGAAAGGGGAGGAGGCGGAAGATGTGGAGGAATAAGAGGCGGGGAAGAAGAGGAGGAGGAGAAAGAGGAAGACGAGGAGAAGCCAAACTGACGCGTCGCCAAAGCATTTGTGAGGTCAGCCAAGAACCTATTGCCTCACTTTTCTTTTTCTGGCTACGTAGTATCAACAAACAATTTGTCTGATTTTCTTGGCACAGAAGTGAATTATCTCTCGTGACTGGATTTTTCCAATGGTTTTGTCCTGGGGAAAAAAAGGGCACTGCCCCCAACCCCTGCCCTTTTAAACATGACTTCAGTGAAAATTTCCAAGTAAGCAAAAGATGTCACTGGCTCCGTTCCACATGGGCTTCAAGCACATACTGCATCTTGGTGACACCCACGACTGCCCAGTGGAAACCGGGATGCCCCCGGGCCCTGGTGGAGATGCTTCAGTGAGCCCTACATTCTCCTAAAATACTGCACTTCACTAAAAATCACCGCTTCCTTCTCCCCTCTAAGGAAAAACGTATGATAATGATAGCTGGTGTTAAGATCCCTACTAACTCCATCTGCTCAACAGAGACTACTACTTTCTGTTCCTCTCCCTCCCTTCCCTCTCCTCTCCCTGCCTTTCCGTTGTTGGAGAGCACTCGCCTGAGAACGACTTTGGCCTGGCCACACCACCCAATCTTCCTGGGCCTCATTTTCCTCACGTAAAAATACCATGTGCGAGAAAGTAGTCAGAGTGTCACAGTATTTGCACGTCCTTACAACTGTGTATTTCAGATTTCCTTCTCTGGGATGGACCTCTTCATCGCTGATCGTAGATTTAGGTAGATTGTATTGGTGTTTTAGAAACTGGTACACCCCCCCTTCCTTTCATTTTTGGTTTTCACAACTTTTGTTAGGGAGTGTCTGGGCATAACTTTATTTGAGTTTATCCTGTTTGGAGTTTGCTGAGCTTCTGAGCCTACACTTTCACCTCTCTCACCATTGTTAAGAAGTTTTCAGCCATTATTTCTTGGCATATTTTTGGATGCATCCGATCTCTTCCTTCTTCTGGATATCAACAGCACAAATATTGGGTTGTTTTTTGTATTTTCTCACGGGTTTCCGAGACTGCCTTTTCCTCCCCCCCCTACTCTTTTTCGCTGTATTCTTTTGTGCAGATGGTCTTCTCTGTAATCTCCATTCAGCTCCTGAGCCCATTTAATGAAAAAAAAAATTTTATTTCAGATGTTGTATTTTTCTATTAGGTTTTGTTTCTACTTCTTTTTGGGGAACTTCTATGTTTCCAAGAATACTCATTCTTACCTTTTTGACCACAGTTATAATATCTACCTTAAAGTCTTTACCAGTTAATTCCAATATTTAGGTCATCTCCAACATTGGTATTTGGATCATGCTTTCCTGTAACAGGAGTCAGAACAGTTTTTTCTCCTCTAAGAATCAGACAGTCATTGTTTTAGGCTACGTGGCTGAGCCAGAAAGTCTCTGAAACTAAAGCATCAACACTGCTATGGACCATAGAGAAATGAATGGATGTGGCTGTGTCCACTAAAACTGTATTTGTGGGCACAACAATTAAAATTACATAAAATGTTCACATTTTTTCAAATATTCTTCTGATTTTTTTAAAGAGAATTCTTTTTTTTAAGATTTTATTTATTTATCTGTAGAGGGGAAGGGTGAGGGAGAGAAATATCATCAATGTATGGTTGCCTATTGTGTGTCCTCTGCTGGGAACTGGTCTGCAACCCAGCCATGTGCCCTGACTGGGAATCGAACCGCGATCCTTTGCTTCGCAGGCCCGCGCTCAATCCACTGAGCTACACCAGCCAGGGCATATTCTTCTGATTATTTTTAACTGTTTACAAATATAAAATCTCTTCCCACCAAATGAGCCACACCAAATAGGTGGTGGGGGAGAGTGGCCCCATGGAACACAGTGTCACAGTTTTCTCGGGACGTAATTCATTTAGGAGTGTGCCTTGGATGGGTCGTTACATTGTGAGACTCTGATAGCTGTTCAAATCCTCTAGCGACTGTTGATGTCATTTTGTTTTAACCGGTTTGGTTCGGTACAGATCACAGGTTCTGTTTCGCTTTCTTTGGGCAGAGGTTCCGATATCAGTTCAACTTCCAAAGTCTTCTAGGTTCTCTGCGTGTACCTCATCCATACACGCACCACTCAGTCACGTGGCCACACAAGACACTGCCAAACGTGGGTGACGGCTTATATCCTCATTCAGTTCGCGAAGCCGTTGCTGTGCGCGCCGGCTCTGTTTTATACACGTGCAGCTCCTGGGTGAACCTGGGGCATCTGATGCTTCTTTCCAGAATCAGGAGAGCCCCTTGTCCAGCCTCCTCCTCTCCAGCACGCCTCCACACTCTCCTGCTCTCAAGAATGCCTTGTCCCTGTTCCTCTGACTAGTAAGAACGACTGTATTTTTCTGAGTTCATCTGCTGTTGGCCATTTTCACATACCTGGGGCAAAGCAGGGAGAGGAAGCTGGAGAGAAAAATAATGTGAATGGATGGAGGTGCTGACTAACCTTATTGTGATAATCACTTTGCAATATATGAGGCCTGTCCAGAAAGTATCCAGCCATGTCCTATGAAGTATAGAGACATTTATTGAAGATGCAAGATACAAGAAACATTGTACGTAAGATGATGACACCTCAGTCTCCTTCAAAGTAGGAATGATGGGACTTCACATGGTTCTCCCAACCACATCAGCTTCCCAGTCATATTTTCCTGAATCTCACCAATGGCCTGAAACCTCTTCCCTTTTCAAAGGTGATTTTAGTTTTTGGAAAAGCCAGAAGTTGCAGGACACCAAATGTAGGGTATAGGGGGGCTGAATCACCTGGGTGATTTGATGTTTTGCCAAAAAAAAAACTCTGCACAAGATGTGATGCATGAGTGGGCATATTGTCATAATGAAGCTGCCAATCACCAGTTGCCCATAGCTGTTGCCTTCTGAATCATGCAAATAATTTCTGCAGAGGAATGTTCAGGCTTAACACAAAATTTGATGCAGATTCATTGCTCTACTCACTCAATCATTTTGAATGTGATGGCCACACAGGACACAGGCTCACTCGGTGACAGCTACCGCCCCCACTGACTGGTACAGTGAAGTCCTCCTTGTCCGCATGCACAATCCGGTCCACTCTTTCTGGCTCCCAGGTTATATCAATATTGCGCAAACCACTCTCATTATATGAACAATGGCTGGACTTTTTTCCAGACAGACCTCATGTGTATGGAATCATCCCCCTTTAGCTTACATATGTTGTATCTTAATAATATCTCCATATGGGGGGTTGGGCTGGCTGGATGGAAGGGGATGAAGGGGTAAAAATGGGATAGCTGTAATACCATAAACAATAAAACATCAAAAATGAAAACAAAAGAAAGAGGGCAATCACCACTGTGTTCTTTAACTGTACAAAAAATGAATAAAAGTCAATAAAAGTGAAAAAATCTCCATAAAAATTGGAGGAAAAGAAAGGATGAGTAAAAATGGCTCTCCGGCTCGCAGGGAGCCCGTACTGAGGTCGGAATCCTTAGTTCACTGCTGGAAGATGAAGGAGAAATGGCTGTTTTGGTCCTTCTTCAAATTCTCACTTCCCTCCCAATCAACCTGCAAGATTTTACTTTTTGGCGACTACAGGTAGTTACTTCTTGCATTCAGTTTATAGATTCTCACTATAATCAGTAAGAGAGACAGGATATACTGAGCTTACTCCATCTTGGCTAGAACTGGAGGTCCCTGCCTTCTCCTTTTAAAGACTCAGAAGCTAGCTCCAGGGTGGAAGGTGGCTGACACAGGAGAGCAAAGGAAGGCGGGGAAGAGGTGGAAGCAGAACCCAGAACTCCCGGGTCTTTCTGGCTGCCCCCTCCAGAGAGTAACGGTGGCAACATTTGCTCAGGGAGAACGAAAGGGCATGTGTACCCCAGTGCACGCTGAGCTCCCATCCCCCGGGGTTCCCCATGCTACTCACCACCCTCACTCCTAAATCTGGGTACCCACTTGGGACTCTGGCAGAGCCATAGCTGCTCAGCTTCCGCCTGAGCCAAGTCCTGCTCAAAATGGTGTCAGAGGCTTATATGAAAACTTGTTCAGTCAATCAATAATAGTAGTGATGGCAGAGAGTGTGTCTCTGCCTATGTGAGGGTGTGTGTGTTTATATGTGCAAATGGGTGTGTGTTTGTGTGTGGTTACTTACACACATGTGTTTATGTTTCTGTATGCATCTGTCAGGACCCTGAATGGAATTTAAGAAATGCAGCTGCCTGGCCTCCAACTGGCAGACAGAGATGCAATGAGACTCAAATCATTTATATAATTACTTTGTTAATGGGTCAGAACTTCAACACTATTTTCCCAACGTGTCATGATACATAACCAATTGCATTCAATTAGTCATTCTGGATACTGTGCCATCTAATGGGGTGACAGAGAGAAAAGATTTGGGGTAAATCAATGATGACAGGGTACCAGTCCAGCCTCATCCTTAAATGCTGTTACTCAACAAAAACTAAACCCAGGAAGTGCCTATATAACATGCCTTCCAGCAGAAGAGCAGACTCCCGAGTCTCTGTCTGTACGTCCCAGACACGCAAGCTCTTCTGGAATGTCTGATTTCCCGATGCCAAGCTCACTGACCCCTGCTCCCGAGGCACGCATTCGTATTCTGGGATTAAACCTGCAAAGCACAGCCTAGCATTCAAGACTCCTCCTAAGTGCTGGAGAGGAAGCTAGGGTTGGCTTCATTTAGTCTCTGGAATCAACTGTTTTCGTAAGCCTCAATGTAAACAGCATTGGAAGGCTGGGTCCAAAGATCCCACCTGGCACCCGGGCAGCACACACCAGGAGTGCAGCCTTTACGGATGAGGCATTGGTTCATAATCCTCTCTCTTGCTGCATTGAACAAACCCGACTTGCGGTGTTCTTTATGACAAAAGGACTCCGAGAAAGGGAGGGACGTGCCAGTGACTTTGCTCTGACAGCATGGCTGAGGCGGAGGAAGCTCTGGTGAGAGCCAGTTCGGTATTCCAGCACTGGGTGGGACACTTGATAAGCATAATCCCATTTGGTGTAATGCTCCATTTGATGAGCAGGAGTAAGTATTATTATTCCCTTCCAGGGCATGGATAACTGAAGTTCAGGGAGTTACGAAAAAAAAACAGGTGAAATTACGAAAACTAATATCCACCATCCACATGAGTTCGAAGCCCAGTTGTGCCACAGATCTTGCATCCATATTATCACTTCAATTTAACCAACTGCCCAAAGTATAATAGGTTACAAAGGACAATTTATTTGCTCATCTCTTTGCATTTTGGCCTGAGCTTCACAGAGCATTTCCTCTGCCCAGTGGTCATGTGTGTGTGTGATTATCAGGCAGCCAGAGTGAGTCTAGCTGCAGCCAGGTGGACACATTCACACGCTCACCTGCAGCTGTCGTCTGGGGCGTTGGTCTCTCCCGCATGTCCTTTCCAGCAGGAGAGCCTCGTTGCTTACACAGGGGTAAGCAGAATTCCGAAAGTGCAGCGAGTGCTTTACAGTAGAGCCTTTCTGCGTCACGTTAGCTCCCCCCCTTAGCCAAAGAAATCCACCTCGTCACGCTGTCAGTCTGTTAAGGGGGGGGGGGTGCTCTTCACAAGACATGGAGTTTAGGAAACACAGTTACTGAGAGCCGTTAGTGTAATAATCTCTCCTAGTGATTTTGAAACCTAGGTCTATCTGATTCCAAGGAAATGCTCTTTCCCCATCAAACAAAGTACGTGTCTTGTTGTTTCAGGCTTTCTTATATGATTGCTCTAAGCCATCATCAACATCAGTAAGATGACAATTTAAAACACACACACACACGCACACACACCTACACACAAGATTTCCATATACAACAGTCACTTTCATAGGCACGGACACAGATAACCGAAGTTCAAAAGCAAAAAACTCACACCAATGAGAATATGTCCAATGGGTACAGGAACCAAAGCTGAAACATTCTCAGCAACAGCATAGCCAAAGTAGTATGACATAACCCTAAGAATATATGAATAAATGTCCACGAGTCCACACCAATATTAATAAATAACTGAATAAATAAATATATAAAAAAGAAGGGAGAAATATCCCATGCATAACGATTCCATTAATATATATAGATATTTTACCGGCAAAGAGATGGAGACAGAATAATTCCCCAGCCCTCAACCGTGAGCTGAGCAGTGATGTCCTTCCAAAGAGTTCAGTAGGGAGAGGGACGCACCTGACACCCACGACCTCAGCCAGGAGACCAAGGTCACCATAACAGTGATAAGTTGAGTCACATGAATTACATGTATCCTTGATATAATAGGATGAAAATGGTGCTTTGTGTTCTTCCTCCCCTAAATCCACCTCTCCAGGTGGATCAGGAGGAAAAACCATCAGTCAAATCATAATGGAGCAACATTTGAGAAAATATCTGAAAGTACCTCTCAATACCCTCACGATCAAGGGAAGTCAGAGAGTCGTCACAGCCAAGAGAAGCCCGAGGAGACACGGTGGCCGGGTGCTGTCCTGGATGGGGCTGGGATGCTAGGAGAGAAAAAGCACATTAGGTAAAAACTAAAGAAGTGTGAGTACAGTACAGACCTTAGCGAATAATAATGTATCAATATCGATGTGAGATAATAACAGAGATGATATATTCATGGAGGGGAAAGGATGTGATACAGTGGTTTACGAGAATTACACGTTTGGCCACAGGTATGTGGTCTGTATCCATAGGTGCTGGATCACAGCTCCCAAAGCCCTTGGAATTTCCTGAGCTGAAAGAACAGTTGGAGCATCTTTCGTCATACCATTTGGTCTCTTGTCCTCGATTCCAGAAATCACTTCAGACCCATGAAGGTGAAATGGGTGTTTTGTTATTCATAACCGGCCCCTTTCCATGACAGCTAGGTTTATGTTAATGAGGTGATTTTTGGAAACTGCCCAAGGATGAGGACTAGTTACCAGGGAATGGTTACCAGGGAGTGGTTGGTTACCATGGGAAACCAACCATGCACAGAAGGCTGGAACTTCCAGTCCCCCCCCCCCACCACCGATTTCTGGGAAGGGGAGAGAGGTTGGAGGTCGAATCCATAACCACGGGCCAATAATTTATCCACCATGCCAATGTGATGAAGTCTCTACAAAAATTCATAGGAGCCAAGGTTTGGAAAGCTTCTGGGATGGTGAGCACGTGCAGATTTGGGGAGAAAGGCACTGTCTGAGGAGGCACAGGAGCTCCGCGCCCAACACCTGCACCTTGCCCTAGGCCTCTCTTCCATCTGGCCGTTTTTGGATTGTATCCTTTTCCAACAAACCGGTGGTCTAGTAGGTAAAATATTTCTCTGAGTTCTGTGGGCTGCTCCAGCAAATCAATTCAACTAAGGGAGCAGGTCGCTGAACCCCCCCATTGACACCCTATAGGTCAGAAGCCCAGGTGACAGCCTGGACTTGTGACTGGCATCTGAAGGGGGGAGGGTGGTCTTGCAGGACTGAGCCCCTAGCCTGTGGGGTCGGAGGCTGTCTCGGGGTAGACGGCGTCAGAGTGGAACTGCACTGTGGGACACCCAGCTGGTGTCCGAGAACTGCTTGGAAACCTTCCCCTGCACCCCCACACACTGGAAGTAAGTCCAGAACCCATTGAAGGGTATGTGGGAAAGCTGTACGACCTTGAGGTTTTTCTTTAAATCTAAAGCTCTTGTGGAAAATAAAGTTTCTAAAAAATAAGCGCAAGAATCAGGGTAGACAAACCTTTTCAACATATGTATGGTAGACAAAGAGCTGATAGCTTTAGCATATAGAGAGCTTAAGTGAGCTGACGCAGAAAGCAGCAAAACCCTGATGCACTATGGGAAAAGAACAATACGGATAATATACAGCGAAAAATAAGAGCAAACCAGCAAATGGAAGGCAGAGTTCAACAGCCAAAAATCAAAAATGATCAATGAAATATCAATCATCTAAGTCTCTGAGATAAAAACTATTTAAAAAATGATAATATCTTGGTCTTACTATGAAGTCTTACAGGGTCACTCTTTAACGCGGTTGTAAAATCTACTTAAAAATTAATTAGAAAACCTCTTTCTATAACTTAAATATGTTCCTCACTCTTTTCTTCAAAGTAACCTCATTTCTGTTAATCTTCTCTTAGAAAATAATATATGTATAGCATATTTTCTGTAGAAAGATAATCATCATGGAATTATTTATAAATATGTAAACTTAGAATCTAAATTCTCAGCAATAGGGGAGTGATTAAATAGTACTTACTTCATGTACTAGATGAAAGGACATAAAGTAATTAAAATGGTATTTAAAAAAACATGCAATAACATGAAAGTGTCTCTGTTTAAAAAAATGTTAAGAAAAGTGACCAAATGTTTCAAGTTATGTATATTGTATTTTAATGCTCAACCTAAATAATGCCTAGAGGTAGAAGACAAATATATCAATATTTATAAGAGCTTTATTTGCATTTTGGAAATAGTTGCTGCTTTAGTTCTTAAACTTCTAAATCTCAATTTATGAACAAGCATTGTATCTGAGCAAAAAAATAGAAGCTTAAGGAGAAGATGATGGAGAAGAAAGTGCAATTTCCCATAACAGTCCAATCTGTTGTATTTGGCACATGTTTGTTGCTGCTTATCTATAGTTTCCATGTTTTCTTTAGTAAGTAGATATTGCATGATAACTGGATATGTATAAATATTTTCTATAAAAGTAAACACCCCGAGAATGGATGTGTTCAATGTGTCCACCAGACCCGATTCGTACAAAACGGGGAGAAGTTTACAGAAGTGGAAACAAATGACCACCTGTCAGCGTGAGATGTGGTGAGCTGATTGGCAAACGGGGATGAGCACACAAAATGAATGCACAGAGGTCTTACGGGAGCTACAAAAAGGTTATTTCTTAAAAGCTGTCCTTTTGAAAGGTTTTTAAATTATTTTTTAAAGATTTTATGTGTTTATTTTTAGAGAGGGGAAGGGCGGGGGAAAGAGAGGGAGAGAGACATGGGTCGGTCTGCCTCTGGTGCGAGTCCCCCTGACCCGGAACCAAACCCGCAGCCTAGGCCTGTCCCTTGGGAATTGGAAAGGGTGACCTTGCACTTTGCGGGGCGATGCCCAGCCCCCTGAGCCATACTGGTCAGGGCTGGAAAGTTCTTCTCTTGTTCTTCAATTCCCTGTTTGCAGTCCATACTTTTCCTAATCATAGAGTTTAAACTTATAAACTGTTGAGGGTTGTGTGTGTGCTCGTATCTGTGTTTTGGGCCTGGAAACAACGTTTGCTTTGCTATCTAATAAATGCTACAGTACCTCCCCCACCGATAGTTTCTTGAACCTGTATGCTACCTCACAGCTAGATCCTGAATGTCTTACCAAGCCCCCATACGTTGGTGGGTGGTGGGATTAATTAGCTTTGCCCCAGTGGGAAGGCAAAGGGCTGGACCGGATGCTCCCCAGAGGGCCCTGCAGCCCAAAGGTTGCGATGCCTGCTGGGCCAGTCTTGCGCCTGTCAGTGAGCATCGTGGACAGACCTTAGCCCTCTTTAAGACATCGGTTGTCACAGGAGCCCAGGCAGCAGCGGACAGAAGCAGCTGATGGAAGCTGTTTCCAAACACCCAGAAATGTCTCCTCACTGAAGTACTTTCTCTAGATACTAGACAAAAGCTCTCTTTGAAAGTTCATGATTTGACCTTGAAGTCAAATTATTTGGGCCCAGGTTGAAGCTGTTTTAGGGTGTGGGGGACACTTTGGGGGCCAGCAGACCCCCTGAGGCAGTTGCCTAAGGCGGAGTCCACACCAGCCCAGTGCAGATTCTGGGCAAACAGACCCATTTCTGGCTCGTTGGGGGTTAGCGTGAGTCTGTGTAACTGTGATTTGTCAAACGGGAATCACCACAACATCTCCTGCACAAAGCTGCTATAAGAATTTAACTTTTAAAAAAAGTACGGAAAAGAAATATCTACAGAAATGTCGTAACAAAACATATGGCAAATAGTAAGTACTGCAAAAAGCAGAAGCCGTTACTAGGCAGAAGTACCGCTTGGGCCTTGCTGAGAACGGATTTATCTTCTCAGAACTTGGGGACATTTCCAGGGAGCACGGGCTACGCTGAACTCAGAGAGACAACACCTCTATTCCGGTCTTTTTCAGTCAATGGGTGTTTTTGTTCTCTTACCTTGCTTATAAAATTGCTATGAAAAAGAGTTTATTAAAAAAACCAGGATACGAAGTCTCCACAGAGCAGTCAGAATAATTTGAAAAACAAATACAGAGGACAACATCACTTTTCTGCATAAAATCCTTCAGTCGTGTAAAATCCGGAGCAGATCCTGCAGGGCCTTCGCCTCTGGCTGCAGAAGCTGCAGCCGCAGGGAGCGGGCTCTCTGATCTCCCGGGCTGCTCTGCCCTTTCCGGGCGCTCCCCAGCCTCCGGGCCTTTGTTCTCGCTGTTCTCCCCGCACCCCACGCCCTCGGGGAGCCCGGCCCTTGTCTCTGCCTGCCCGAGTCCCACTCCTCCTTCTGGCTTCCTGCCACTGTCAGAGTGTCAGTGGGCCACCCCTGGCCCTGTAGACTAATTAAAGCCCTGCTCTGTTCCTTTCACTTATGGAACACTGCTATTTCCCTCCTTTGCTCTTAGCACATGTAACGCGATTTAATTATGGAATTATCTGGGTGTTAAAAGTCAGGCTCCACCACAGGGTTGTTAACGTTGTGGGGGCAAGACCGAGTCTGCTGTGCTCAGGGTGACAAGCCAGAGTGTGGGGGCACGGCGGGCTTTCGACGAACCCTGGCGAATGAATGACTGGGTGCGAGGGCGTGGGGGTGGGGGAAGCGGAAGGAAGGAAGGTAGGTAGGTAGGCAGGACGGGGAGGGAGGTCGGAGCGGGGTGGGGGAGATGCAGAACGCGATTCCCACTGCGTTTTCATGCTGCGGAGGAGGACACCCCCGACGGGCACGGCCTCGGCTCCTCTCCCCTCCCCTCCCCGTCCTGCCTGTACCTCACTGTCCCTGCTCGGCCTCCCAGGAGCCCAGTGCCCGGAGCTTTACCCTTCCCCTCCTTCCTCTCCTTCTCCCCAGGGACACGCACACCGCTCCCCCATCCCCAACCTTTCTCCCTCCTGCCAGAAAGCTCCCCTCTGGCTGCCTGCTGAGCAGGAGCCAATCGGCTGGCTCGGGCTACGATTTCAATTACTGATAAGGGCCGCCTGTCTCGCCTCTTCTGCTGGCACCCACGGGCTGATCCACGCACGTAAGAGCAGGTGGGGCGCTCCGGTGGAACTCCCCGTACCAGGAGGAGATAGGGAAGGGACGATCTCGGGGTGGGGGTGGGGGTGGGGAGACAGCCCTTCCTGTTCTCCTCAAATCACCTCTGGAGTCTCAAGGAGTTTTATCAGCAAGGTTAGGCATATGCGTGTGTTAAAACAACAACAGCAACAACAAATAACACAGACTGCCTGATAATATGAACATTGCGATCGTATTATAACAAGGAAAATGTATGTATGCAAAGAAGTCTGGAAGGATATACCCCCAGGGGTTTAATTGGGCTTATCTTTTAGTGGTGAAATTAGGGTTTTCATATGCATTATATATTTATATAATTAGGTATTTATACATACTGTACTATCAAAAAATCCTACTGTGCTTTTGAAAAAGGAAAAGAATAATAATGTTAAAGTAACTTGAGAGAATAAAAGGAAAACAGGCCAAGCAGTCCTGGGGGCTGTTCTTTGGCAGGAGGTTGGGTTCTTCCCTGCAAACACCTTCAAAGCACCAGCAGCTCCGTCTGCAAGACTCCGGCCCTCGGCCTCTCTTCCCTTCCTTCATTATGGGAGCACATCCCTTTAAGGACCGCACTGGAACAGAGACAGCGGGAAAAGGGAGAGGAGACTAGACCCGAGTCCCCAAAGCATGCCTGCTGTCCTGGGTTCGCTGCTGTATTCGGGTTGAGTTGAGCCTTCTTTGAGTCGGCTCCCCTTTCTGGGCCTTCCTTCTCTTCTGCAAACAGGGCTGACTTAGATCTTCTCGCCAGAGACTTCGAAAGCTCTAACCGCCCGTGACTCTGAGTAATGAATAGCTCTTATCTCCCATTCCAACTTTATGGATCAGCAAATTGTTCATTCCACAAGGTTTTTCAAGCTCTTCTGGACTGGAAGTTTTAACTGTTGTTCTGCCCTTAGTTTCACTGGGGTGTCCTGAAAATTGTACAGCTGTGTCTTGGAAAGAACCCTGATTTTCCTTGGTAGGGGGAGTAGTATAATTTATCATCCAAATGAGTATACCAGCCTTTGAGAATTATTCTTGAAGACGCGCTGTTGCCTGGGACCGTCCTGGGTGCAGCAGGACACGAGGAAGAGCCCGGGCTTCGGTCCAGGGGGCCTGGCTTACTCGTCCAGGTGCTCACATTTTAACAGTGACCTCGGTCACTAGACGGTAAGCTCCACGAAGGAAGGAAGAGACTCTAGTCACAACAGCATCTTTCCTCAGTGAGCGCCACTACGACATTTCTCGGGAGAATGAGGTACTGGAAGAGCTTTGATTTGGTCAAGCAGAGATTGGGCTATGGACATTTTAAGTTTCACGTGAAGTCAGCATATGATCACGTACATATCAATTTGGGTTACTGCTACTTTTTTCACCCAATTTTATAGATGAAAATTCCAAGACTGAGAGAAACTAAGTGACATGTCAAAGCTCCATGTGGGCTGTGACTTTTGTCTGTATTTTTCTTTTCCTTCAAAAAAATTTTTTTCCCATTCCATTTTTACACTTCATTTTGTTTTATGCATATTTAATTTACAGGATCATGCTACTAGTTTTTGGTTAGATTTGAACTACAGACCATGGCTATTAATAGGTTTTCACAACTATCACTCCCGCCATACTTCTTCCCATCCCAAAGAGATATTTTCTGCAATCCTAAGCTCTGTAAGAGAAAGAGAACCTCATACATTTTCCCTAGGAAACCTCGCTCCAGTGTCCCCTTCTTGCCCATCGCCACTCCCCCCCCCCACCATCCCCTCCCCCACCAACCCCTTCAATATGCAGTACAAACTGTCTCTAGCAAATACTACTTTGGCCTAAAATAAGGTCCCTCCGCCTCCAGTGAAAAGGGAAAAGCCGAACG
>PVKM010025878.1:0-19681 GCA_004027735.1 Carollia perspicillata | reverse complement strand
CCACACTACTGTGCTTAACCAGGCCCTGGTATGTGTTGCAATTGCCAAACTCTCTGGGCTCTCTGCCTACCTGCTTGGCTGTACTTCCAGAGCCAATCTCTGTAGCCAGGACAGTTTCCTCAAGGGTCTTCATCCCCTGCCAGACCCATCCCACATTTGTGCCTTCTCTTGAGTTAAATATGCAGATAAGACCCCTAGCGTGATGCTTTGGGGACACTGCATTAATCAGGCATTGGCCCATCAGTCTTCAGAGGATCAGTTCATGGCAGAGGAACACAGATGCAGATTCTGACAATTCCATACGCTGAATATCAGTGGCAATTGACAGAACTTGCTCAGTGGTGCATTCCAGCAATCAGAGTCTTGCCCTCTCCAGTCTCTATCCAGCCACAAGTCTCCTACAAGCATTTCAACAAAGCTACTCATGACTCAGCCATAGGCAAAAATTCCCTTTGGACACAGCTTTGGTGTTGTGACAAAAACACAGGTCTTAGAATCAGCAGAACTGAGTCCAAAAGACAATTCTTATATTGCTTTGATACACTAATTTGTACAAGATAGTGTCTCTGAATTTCAATTTCTTCATTTGTAAAATGGGAATAGTAAAAATAACAAGTTAATGTCTAAAAATAGAAAATATATACATAATATTCATAAACTGAAAGCACAATATAATTTTATATATTATATTTATTTCTGGCTAACATCTCAAAGAGTTTGTTCAAATTAAATATCAAGATAAATTTAAGGAAATTCTAGTTTCCATCATTGGCAAAGTAGCTTTGCCAAGCTAACCCTGCTACAGGTAATGATAAAATATACACAAAATATTTTTAAAGCATTGGCGAATACCACAAGCCAGCAGAAACTGGATGAGAGATCAATCCGTAAAAGATAGGAAGTGCATTGGTGAGATTGTGAGTTAGGAGATTTTACTTGAGTGCATGTGCATGTTCTAATCCCTGTAGCTCGGAGTGGTGAAAATTAGTCTTGGAGTCTTATGGTGTCAAAGAATAGAGTTCTGAGCTGGCCAAACTACTGAAAAGTATGTGTGTATGTGTACGTGTGCATGTATATTGGGGAGGGTGATTCCTGGAAAGGAGGGAGCTACAGAAGGAATGAGTGCAAAAATCTGCAAATAAGCTCTGTTAAAACTATGGGTTGACTGCTTACCATGAAAAAAATATAGACGCTGAAAGATGAAATAGTTGAGTATGATGTTAATTATTTCCCTTCCAGGGAAAACACAGCTTACAGTTCAGGTTCAGTCAAGTTAATTAAACAAATATCAACACTCTTCAAAAGAAGATGATCAAATACAAAGTCTCTACAATATATCTTCTACAATGTCTACTATAATAAAGAAATTACTAGACATACAAAGTAACAAGAATGTAATGACCTATTCAGAAAAAGCAGTATGTTCAAAAACTTCTAAGAAAACATGTCGTAGTAAACGAAGAATGGGAAATATCAGCAAACTGAATGGGGAATATCAGAAAATAGCAACTACTTTTTAAAAGGCAAATTTTGGAACTGAAATCGTGAAACAGTATATTCAAAAATTTCTATGGAAATAAATAGTAAACTCAAGAATAGATATATGTTCATGGAAATTATTCAAACAAAAGAACAGAGAGAAAAAAGTGAATAAAAATTAAAAACTTTAGTGACCTGTGTGGCAATATCAAGCAATCTCATACATTTGTAACTGGAGTTCCAAAAAGAAGTCAAAGAGATAATGGAACAAAGGAAAGTACAATGGTTAACATTTTCCTAAATTATTTGAGAAAGTTCAACTTTTAGATGCAGGAAGTCCCATGAATCTCAAGCAGAATAAATATAAGCAATACCACATGACATCATATCAAATGCTTGAATCCAAATATAAAAAACAGAAGAAGAAAATTTTACCCTCTGCTACAGCATGGATGGACCTGGAGAACATTATGCTAAGTGAAATAAGCTAGCCAGAGAAAACAGATATGGTATGATTTCTAATGAACATAATACTGAACTAACAAGCAAAACGGAGACAGACTCATACAGAACAGGCTGACAGCTCTGGGGGTGGGTGGGTAGGGTTGAGGGTGGAAGAACTGAGCAAAAAGAAAAAGGACTCGTGCACAGGGACGACAGTGTGCACAGTGGGGAGGGGGTATGTGGAGGTGGAAGAGGACATAAGGGGAATAAATGGTAATGGAAAAAATACAATAAAAAGTAAGCTATTTTTAAAAAGCAGCTAGAGAAAAAGCACACATTATGTACAGAATTACAAAACTGCTAACTTCTCATCAGAAACACTGAAGGCCATGAGGCAATGGGATGGCATCTTTAAAATGATACAAGGATAATACTGACAACCAAGATTGTTATAGTCAGTAAAATTATTCTAAAAATATAAAGACAACGCCAAGACATTTTCAGAAAAACAAAAATCCAGAGAATTTGTACCCAGGATATTTACTGTGTAAAATATTCTGAAAGAAGTTCTTCTGGCTGAAGGACAAAAATATCAGACAGAAATTTGAATAGATCAACCAAAATAAATGAGAAGCACTAAACATAATAAATTCTGCATAAATATGATGGAAGGTTTTTCTGTCCTTTTTTATTTTCTGCAAAAATATATGACTTTAAACAAAAACAACTGTAATATTTTGTTGTGGCATTAATGGTAAACATAGATTTAAAAAATGTATATACCAGGGGTAGGCAAAAGTAGGTGTACAGCTGTGATACATGAAACACAGTTTATTCTTGCATTATTATTGTATTATTTTCCATATGAACTGTAAACCAACCTTGTCCACCACTTTGTGTATGTGATATGTATTATATATGTACATAAATATGTTTATAATAACACAATGGATCATGAAACTTTACTGTTGTAAGTTCCCTATACTTCCACTGAAGCAGTAAAAAGTTAACTATGTAAAAAGTTAAAGGTGCATATAGTAATCACAAGATAAATGCTGAACAATCAGTTAAATAAATGAAAACAGATATAGTTAAACAGTCATTAATTGAAGTAAAACTGAAAATTAAAAACTGTGTAGCTCAAAACAAGGCAAAAAGGTGAAATAGAAGAATGAAAAAATAGCTGGAACAAAGAGTAACATAATAGATCTTATACAGTAATAACAATAATTGTAGTAATGTAAACAGAGTAAATCCTCAAACACAAGATAGACATTGTTGGACTGTATAAAAATCAAGTCCCGAGTATATGCTGTATACAAAAGACAACTTTCAAATACCAAGCCATAAATAGAGCAAAGCAAAGTCCATGGCCATCCTAACTTTACAAAAGTGCCACCCAACCATGCACTAAGACAGTAGAAATACGAATACCTGAACCCAAGCTCTCTTTCCCATTCTGCAAAGATAGGTAGGTACCATCAGTGCCAGGAAAGAGAATGGAAGAGCTTGAGTTCACTTGCACACCAGATACCCACTGTCCATGCAGCTGGACACAATGCCTAGTGAGCATTATGCCCACAGTTCCTGTGTCAAGCCCAGTCTCCAGAAATACCCATGCCTGGATTCTGGGTGGCATTGTCAGGAACCAGTGGGGTCCAAAATATACTGGACAATGCTCTTCCTTCTTTAGATGCCAAAGTGATAGGCAAGCGGCCCTGCCCAACCCTTTAGAATCCAGCATTAGTGTTTGTAACTCCCCTAAGCATTTGAGGGAAGGACTTATACTGGCAAAAAAAATATGTGGGTTCAGTGTTGGAGTTTTAAGAGAATTCTTACATAAATCATCTCCTTTATGGCTACTATTTCACAGAAAGAAATTATATCAGCTACTTTAGTAGAAAGAATTTAATAAAAGGAATACATGGGAAAGAACTGATAACTGGGTATCTAAAAAGGCAAAGAGACGTACTAAGGTATCAGAGATTACACATATTGGAAGAGCTGCTGCCTCTGGAACTAGGGGAACAAAATTGAAAGATGGAAATAAAAGTTTAGAAGTGTAGACAGGTTGCCATGAGTGGACTAGGGCTGCACAGACCTTCAGATCTCTAATGGTGGGGGTACCCTCTGCTTGGGTGTATTTGTGCCACTGAGGAAGGTGATATGAGGCCAGTCCTTTAAATGACAGAAAAATCAGATTCAGCTGCTGCTGCAGATATACACTGCTGCTTCCAAGGTAAAGGAGAGAGTGTAAGGTAACCCACCAGAAGCCCGCAGTAAGCAAAAAAGGAAGGAGAAAGCCCTTCTGCCTTGCAGAAGTCTGCCTCGAAGACTCCTTGGAGTCTCACTCCAGCAGTCACTATTGACAGAACCTACCATAAAGCCTGGTTGCAAAGCAGAAATGACATACAGGTATACAGGCTCCCAGCCCCAACATCACAAACCTGAGTGCAGAAGAGTGAGTTTAGAGCCAAGATACAATAGTTTAATACATGTCTCCACTGGGCTATGGCAAGGCCCACAGTGAGTGACTGCTGGGTGGGTTCCCCCAGCAGAGAACTTGATGATAAAAATTGGACAGAAGGAATTCCTAGAATATTTGGGAGCAAATTAAATCAAACAGTGACTGAGTCTGAGTGAGTGTGCCAGGACTGCAAAGGGGAAGCCTGAACACATATTAGGACAAGAGGGGTTGTGAAGCTGGTGTTGGGAGATAACACTTCAGGAGCCTGGGAACTATGGGGTCAGAGCAAGGCATGGGGAGCATAGATGGTAATGACCAAGGAGGCACAGAAATTTGCAGGGCCTAAGTGTCTGAACTCCCTCAGGTATGACTGTATGCTAGTAGCAAGGTTAAAGACATGGTTTAGACAGGGTGTTAAAAATTGAGACAAAGAGCAATAGCACTTATTCTTGTATTTATCTGTCAGCCTTATTCTGTGTTTTAAAGGACAAGAGACATATAAATAAATGTACGCATACGTGTAAGTGCACACACACATGGATATTTATCCCAGAATATTGTTCCAGAAGAACCTAGTAACATTACTGCATGGGCAATAAGATATGTAGTTATTATGACTGGTGATCAGAATTGGGTATTAATGGAGAAGGTGATTGTTATTCATGATTTCCAAGTGGCTAATTAGATCCCGAGGATTTGCATTAAACCAAGTCATTCCCCTTCCATGCCTGCTGGCCATGATCGATGGAAATGTCAAGCCCCGTGAGATCTCTGAGCTCATATTCTCTTTTTACTAGAATTGGGGCATTCACTGCCTGCCCCCCCGCCACTGCCATTTCTGCTGTGAGTTTCATTTCCACAAGTAGTGCTTATGGTGCATCTATGGACTTGATCTTCCATTTCTGAGGTTTTTTTAAAGGGCATTGTAAGCTCACAACACAGTTTCAAAAGCAGATATTCTTCATGTATTCAGAGGAAAAAAATAAGGATGAGTGAAGGCAGGTGACTATGAACGTGAAATGAAAGATTTCATAGAACCATGGCTTTTCAAGACAGAAGGAATGTTAGGGATTAGTGAGGTCCAGTGTTCTCAAACTCCATTTTACACAGAAAAATTCCTTACACTAGGTTTTAGAACTGGTAATAACTTATTGAATGAATGAATGAATGAATGAATGAATGAATGAACAAAGCAGACTATATGGTGGAAGACTTTTCTGGTAGAAGAAATGACAGGATAGAAGATATAGGAGTCATGATACTGTGCAAGGTTTTCTGGGATCCAAAATTATGGAAGGCTAAACACAAAAGAAGAGGGAGAGACAGGGGGAGAGGGAGACGGAGATAGAGAGAAAGAGGATAAATTCATTTCCTGCATGTCAACATAATCCTGTGGCTGATGGTTGGAGAGCTGGTGCCATGTTTCAAGTGAAGGAGATATACAATAATATTTGAGTTTTCCTAATATTAGATCAGAAGCTGGACCAAAAAAGGAGGGTGGTATTTTTGCAATAATCAAAATGAGAAATAACATAGTCTATATTAAAGTTGTATTGTGTAATTGGGAATAGGAAGAATTAATTTAAGAGACATTTAGGAGACAGTTCTAAGTGACTGAGAGGAGAGAGGACAGACAGAGACACAGGAGAGTCTGAGAAGACCCCCAGGCTCCAGCTTGTCCCACTGAGCTAACAGCGGTCTTCCCTGAACTAAGGAGCCCAGGAGAAACAGAGGTACAACCACTATGTTTGTTTTGGGACATGTTAAGTTAGGCTCAAGAGGGGAACGTTTAAGGCAAAACTAAAAAGTACAAAGGCCAAGATAAAAATACTAATAAACTTCTGAATGGAATAGCCATCTAAAAAGATTGAGTGGGCAAGAAGACATCAACTACAGGCAGCAGCAAGTATGGCCACCTAAATTTCAGACAAATCCAGTAAAGCCAGCAGAGATTAATAAGAGGCAAGGCCTAGGAACAAGGGAACATCCCAGTAGGTTGGGACCAATTTCCACAGAGCTGCACTAATGGCCTGGGCCTTTCTCCCATTCATCCCTACGCATGGTGTTAAAGGCACAGTAGTTCATACCCAGCTCTGACAGACGGTATTAACGAAGTTCAGCATTATCTATTCCAGTACCTCTGCATGCCACTTCCAAAGAAGCATATAACCATTGAGCTGGAAAAGGATGTCATCGTCTCAAGGGAGATGGAGCTGTGTGGGTAGTGACTTTGGCGAGCAGTCCAGCCTTAGAGAGGGAGTGTGAATCACCGCCCGCACACACAGAGTGGCTCTCCTCGACTGCCTGCCAAGGAAGAGATGGTTCTCAACCAAATCAGTCTGTGGCTGCCAAAAGCTCTTGTGAGGGCCCGGTTTTCCAGCAGGAAACGTAACCTGAATTGGAAAACATGAGTGTAAGCTGGAAAACAAACAGCTCAAAATATCTGTGTCCTGAAATGAACTGTAAGCCATTCTGCCTCCAAAATGGAATCCACTTAGTCAAAGGAGGGTCAGGGGAGCCAGCAGAAGGGAGGGAGAGAGGAAGGAAAGACCATTTGATGGAAGGAAGGAAAGAAAGAAGGAAATTCAGAACAAAAGGAACATTGAGCCTTTGCTATATGCCAAGATCTGTGCTGGGAGGTCCACAGTCATTGCCTTGTGAAGTCTCTCAACAACATCCTGATGTGTGAGAAGCTGGAGGGCTGAGGTTAATTGACTTGCCCAAGATCACCCAATTAGAATGCAGCTGAACTGGAATTTTAACTCATATGCAATGACTCCAAAACTTACTTGTTTTTACCAGCTTCTTTTGTACCGCAGAAAGGAGGAAGTGTTGTTGGAAACTGCTTTGAAGAAGACTTCCTGAGTCTCTATTAGATTTTTTTTTCTTTGAAAGATTGAGGATTTGGAAGTGGCCACAAACAGAGAATTCTTAGTCCTTAAACTGGATTTACAGAGAGTACCTTGAGCAATTAACGGACATTCTCTGCCCTCTGAGGCCCTACTTGAAACATTTGTATATGCGCTTTCACACATGGTGCTTATACACGAAACTCTACAGGGTCAAAGGATTTAAGCAATTTATCAAGCCACCTGACTGAAAAATGACAGGATTGAGATTAAAACCCAGGTCTTCCAACTCTTTGCTGTAAGCAATTTCTACTGCATAATAACTGTCTCTCTAACATGTGTCTTTAACAATGAGATGCAAGATAAACACTGACCGTTAATTTGTCAATTCCAGCTGCTGCAATATTTGAGTGACCACTAATCCATCAGTAACTTTGCAGGCTCAGAAGAACAGGTCAATGTCAATGAGGAAATGAGTATTAAAGTATGTTTAAAATTGTAAAGCAATATACAAATGAAAACAATTATGATCATTTTAATAAGAGATTCTTTTTGCTCAGTACCCAAAACTATAGTTATTAGTTCAAAGATAGCCACTGAAAAACATTACAAAGATAGGGTATTCAGTTATTCACTTAAGAAATTATTGCCTTTTTAAAAGCCTGGCTTAAATGTTAATTAAGTTTAATGTCCAAAGTCACAAATCTAGAAGCTGGTGAAGCAGAAATACAAACTCCAGCAATTGGTCTTTAGCAACTACAATTAAAACCACGTCACACACAGACACGAAGTCTAAACCACTTTTCAACTATCCAGTGAAGTAGATGACATCATCATAGATCATATGGCAAAGGTAGGTTTATAGTTGTGAGCATACAAAACACGGAGTTTATTCTTGTATTGTTATTTATTAAGTATTATATTGTTTTCCATACAAAAACTGTAAACCTACTTTTGCCTCATCCTGTATATGTTTGTATTTTCTAAATAAAGCAAAAAGAAGTTACCTTCCTTGTGCAAAGACCCACAACCAGAAAGCAATGAAGCTGAGATTGACATTCAGGTTGTCTGACTCCAGAGTAGGTGGAATTAACCACGATGCTACTGCTGCTGCCTTATATGGAAGATAAAGACGGAAAACCATAGGACTGCTTCCTCTTTGTAATTTGTAGAACAGCAGAGAATTGAAAGGTGTTAACATTCTCACCTATGACAGTTATCTGTTCCTTAAAGCCATCCCTCATATCGGTCACCATGCAAAACACCTTAATTCAGGGCCACCGTGTCACTCTTAGACAGCTCATATGTGCCTACCTTCAGTCTCTCCTTTCTACAACCACAGTGTCCCACAGCGCCCTAGGAGGAATCCTCTTGAAACATGGATCCCGTCATGTCATTCCCCCACCTGAAGCCTCTCACTAGCTCCCCATTTTCTTTAGGAAAATGTCCAAGGATTCTAGTGCTATGTTCCTAGCCCTTCCTCTGCCACGTGGCCACCTCTGTGGTCTTGTTCTATGTGCTTCTCCAGCACCCCTCACAATTTCCGCCTCTGCCACATCGGACCACTTCCAGTTCTGGGACTAAACAATGCTCTTTCCTGCCTCTGTGTCTCCACTCACGACACTCTCCCTGGCTGGAATATTTTCTCTCCCTTTATGGATGTCTGGGGAACTCGCCAGCCAGCATAGCCCCTCTTCAAGATCCCCTCTTTCCCACCACCCTTGGAGTCCCAGGCCCTCCTCGAGCTGCTGCTATACTAATCACATACTTCTGTTATTCTGCATCCTGCTGCGTATGTCTCCACAGCCAAAATGGGGCAACCAGAGAGTGGAGATCCTGTCTTCACCATCTTTGGGGTCTCAGAGCCTCGTGTCAGAGTTTTATAAATGTTTATCAAAATGAATTTAGCTGATGTCTCTGTTCTTCCTTACTAGTCCTCCAGCAAGATAACAAACTACCTGCTTAGGTAGAGACAGTGTGTTTTCCCTTACTGCTTTCTCACTGACTCCCTTTCTCACTCTCCAGGTCCTCTCCTCCCCTCCGACACACTCTAAAGAGACGAGAAAGCAAGAGGCTGAACAAAAAAGTAAACTCAAAAGCCCTATCCAAATGCCAGTTTGTGCTATTTCTTCTATGTCCATAAGAGAGAGACGGAGGAGAGGGGAGAGGGTGGAGGGCATGCAGCTGGATGTGGGTAGGTGCCCCCACTGGGCAGGATCTCACACTGTGTTTAATGGCAAGCCTACTTTGGGGGACGATGAGGAGAGGGAGCAATAGATTGACTGCTGTGTATACCAATTTCAAATTGCTAGCTATACCCTCAGCTAACACTAGTGTTTCATGTTGCAAATCCAGTGTTACCACATGAAATAGTCAGCAAGTACACCTCTGCCAGAGATGGAGTAATTTGTTATCGGCTGGAGTGAGAAACTGGCACAGTTAGCTCACACAGATGCTTTTATTCAGATGTGCAACCCTTCCCAGATTAACCATGACTGTTCTGGATCTCCTTGGAGACAAGTACTCTGAGCAACAGCTATTTGGCCAGTGCTACTGCATTTTTAAAGGGGTTTTCCTGCTGGATATCTGAATAGTTTCTGACTTTCCCATCTTAGCTGTTACATGATGGTGGCTTGGGGGTGGCCGGGGCTTAATTTGGAGAGGAACAGGGTTCAGAGACAGTTGGAAAAGACAGGTCTCTGTCTCTCCTTTTGTCTCCTTTCAATACATCCTTCAGTGTGTTTTGCTAAAACAATCTGAGCATGTCCCCCCTATTTAAATTTCTTCAATGATCCCCATTGTATTCAGGTTGAAGTTCAAGCTTTGTAGACTAGCAGGCATGTTTTCTGTGTAGTCTGCTCCTAAATACTTGCCCACCGCAAGTTTTGTCTCTGACTTTTGGATTCTACACCGCCAAACTGTTTGCCAGTTTCTGCATGTCTTGTTTTTGTCTCCATGCCTTTGCTCAAGCAGTTGCTTCTGCTCGGAGTGCTCTTTCCTTCACCCCTCACCTCTCACCCACCATGCTTAGCAAGCTTTTACTTATCATTGAAGACCTACCTAAAGCTTCAACTCCTCCAGCTTCTTCTAACCCTCTTGATTAATTTCCTTCAGGCTCCCCAAATCCTTCTACATTTCCTCCACATGTGTTCCAGTGGTGCAGGGAAGCCGGGGAGCATAGTGCTCAAGAGCAGAGGAAATACCAAAGACAGTGGTGGGAGTGGTCTGCCCCGGGTGCGCTGTATGCAGAGCAGGTAAAATTGATAGAAAAATGAACTAAAAGTTTTATGTATCTGCAATTCTAAACAATCTCAATGATAAAATACTTTTCCTGACAAGGGCAGCTCTTCCCACTTCCATCTCTGGTTGCAAGGTCTGGAGTGAAAATACTTAGCTCCATCACTTAGCATCATCACATCTTCTGTGACCTTGGGCCCATCCCTCATCTTTCTGTCCTGCAGGTCTCTCCTCTGTGAAATGGGGGCAAGAAAACCATCTTCCCAGTTGATTTGTGTGATGATTGCATGAGACAATACATGTAAAGCACTTAGGACAGTAATTGGGATTAAGTAATTGTTCCATAAATATGACCTATGTGCTGATGAGTCCCTCGGGTTAAAGCTCTCTCACTAGCTTAAAAGCTCTTAGGATTCTGTCTCGCTCGCTGTTGTATATACTCTGCCTAGCATAATAAGCATCTGTTGAATAAGTAAATGGGTTTCATTCATCTCTGTGGGCTAAGTGCATCGCAGACTATGTGAAATGGAAATAGGTGCTCAATAAATGTTCGTTGAATGAATGGGTAATTGTATATAAGAATGATTCATTAGAGAAGAAGAAATTTGCAAAAGGAGTTGGATGTGGCCCTAAAGAGACACAGAAATAGGGATGGAAGGGGTAGAGAAAGTCAATGGTGAGAGTGAGAGATACAGAGTTACCTCTCCTTGAACTATTTCAGAAGATCAGGTCTTTTGACATGTAGGTCTCTGAAAACTGGATCAGCATACCAGCCAATTATGTGGCTTGTAGAGCCTTAGAGAAGAGAGAAGAAAATTCAGGACATCATGGGCCAGGGAAAGTGGCAGCGGTGAGAGGTTTCTCAAGAGGAAGATTTTCCCATAGCCTAAGCCCTACGTTAAGACCCGAAACAAGGCTATGAAGAGGAAAATCGGGATCTTCCTGCTTCTTATTCCAGTCACTGTGTTAATATTAGATTTTTTTATTTGGTCGACAAAGTTCATTACTATAATTCTTTGCATCTAGTGCTTAAAGGATGTATGACTAAAATATGAGCAGCATATGGATTACTCTTGGATTTTCCAGGGTGTGACACCTATGTAGCCCAGGGAGATATTCATAAAACTCTAGGTTGGAGCCATTAACAGGAGAGATGACGGTTTTACACTCAAGAATAACTCAACAACATTTAGAATTTCCTTCCACACAATATCACCTCATTAATTTGTTGCCTTAATAAGTAGGAAGAATGGGCCATGTCTGGGTTCTGGAAAAACTTCACCAGGATTCCCAAGGATTTTATCAACTGAATCCAAAGAGTCAATGTAAAAAAAGTCCAATGCTTAATAGACATTTATACAAGGCGGAAAAAAGCCTGTTCAAGCAGTCACAATAATTTCAACTGTGACCCTGATGTTTCTAACCAGTGGCCCAAGTTCTGCCCTCTAGAGGCCAAGAGAAGTAATTTATGGAGTGTGTGTCACAGCCCACCAGTGACTTGGTGATAGCTCTCACATGCTTCCAACCCAACCCTCTAAGGTTTGTCATTTCCAGAGGTAAATATCCCCTGTTCCTTCAGCTAGTTCTCACAGAACTTGGTTTTCTGTCTGCTCTTGCCATTTAAATCAGTAAAGAAGTAGCTTTTGTAACATTGAACTCCCAGTATCATTGAAATACTCCATATCTAAAATGTGAAGAATCATGAGATATTTTGTCTGATCACCCATGTAATGAAATATTTTCCTCCACAGTCATTTTGTAGGAACCTCGCCTGCTAATAAGAGGTCACTATCTTCCAAAGTGCTCATTGGAAAGAATGAGCAGATGAAGTGCTGGTTCTCCTGCCGTTACAGAAAAAACCCCAAGTAATAATGCCTTTAACAATCTAGTGGTTTATTTTTCTGAGGAGATGGTCCAAGTCTGATCAGGCAGCTCTATAATCATGATGGAACCAAATCTATCTTTCACTCTGCTATCTTCTAAATGCAGCTTCCTTCTCATGGTACAAAGTGACTTTTCCAGCTCTTATTGTCACATGAGTTTACATCTCCACTAGCAAGAAGGAGAAAGGAGGAAGGGAGAAAGCATACCACTTCCTTTTGAGGGTAGTCCCAGAAGTTATACACATCACTCCTGCTCAATTCCAATGACTGGAACTCAGTTACATTCTACACATGGCCAAAAGAAAGTCTTTATTCTAGACTATCACAGGCTTATAAAAAAAAACAACAACAAAACAAAACAACAAAGTTTCTGCTAGCATAAAAAATAAGAGACAGACAATGGATATTGGAGGACAACTGGCAGCTTCTGCCATATGTGGTTCAAAACTCTTGCCCATATTTAGGTAAAATGGCCTCTCTGTTGTTTTTACAGTGGAAAACAATGAGTTCTCTGCAGGTAAAATAAATAAACTTACCTTCTTCAAAACAGTAAATATAATTGTCATGGAGCTTCCTCTGACTACATATTTATGTTGTCAAGAACAGCAAAGTTTCTTTGTTTCTTCTCCAGCGAAGTTTCTGCATACCTCTGTATCCTCATCACACTTCTCTCGTCTCCTTTCTACTGTTTCTCTCACCAGCTTAGACTTCATGTGCTATACCTTGAGATCACATTTAGCAATCACACTTTACAAATGTGTATTTATTACTGATATTTTCCCTGAAACTAGGCTTGGCATTGGCAATAAATCAAAGAAGACATGACTTTTCATCTCAAAGGGCTTAAAGTCTAGGGCCATATTAGACAACTCATTCATAATGATCTTACAGTCAACTCAACCCTCCTACATATTTTTCACAAGAACAACAATTAAGTGATGCCAATACCATTTAGAGTGTAAATAATTAACTTTTGTATTTAACTTGATGTCCAGCTATGTTGTACCTCACTTTGGTTTTCAGCCTATTATTGGAACCTTGATTCTGTCCTTGAATTTTATGTTAGCACTTCCAAATTTATAGGTTTTGAAAATTTTCCTTGATAGAGATGCTCAGAGAAATGGTTAATACAAGTGCTTTTCTGGAACCCAGGTATGATTTAAGGATAATATCCATTGCTTAGAAGAAGGCAGAAAAAAACTGTACATGTTTCTTTAAATCACAGATTCTTTTATTCTTTGTATTCTTCTTGTTTTCTTTTGTTAAAGATGCAGGACTATGGTCTGACAGTAGGAATGGCTATGTAGGTAATTAGCTAATGCCAGCTGAATGCAGCCCAGTGGGTTCCAAAGCCCACTGGCAAACTGGTGCCAGTGATACTCCATATTACTAGCTGATAATGTTGGCACAACTGTGGGAATTACATGAACTCATCCTGTTTTGTGAGTTTAATCACCATCAACAGAGGCTTCCCCATGCTCCACCTCCTCTTCTGAAAAGAAATGCAAATGACTGTGATTTATAGCTTGGAAAGTTTTCAAATTCTCAAAAATAGTATATTTCCTCTATTCTTGGGCCATGAACAAGGAAGCAACCAGAATATTGAAAGATGAGTATTACAAGAGCTTCATGTCAAACATGGATCGATCTCTTTTCAACCGGAATCTCAGGCTTACAGAATAGAAGCCAAATATAATCTCATGCCCCTACCCCCAATTCTTTGTGTTATCACACTCATCCCCATCCATGTCATCCATTTGACAGAGGGAAGAAAGTGGTGAAGTGCGACCCTACACACACACCCCAGAATGATTTAATAGTCCTATGTGAAGGATGGCGGCCATGGTTTCAACCATGGGGGAAATCCTTTACAAGTTTATATTCCCATCTGTGAATTGGTAAGCCCCCTTTCAAAATATAAACAAGCAGGAAAATAGATCCTCCCATCATTCTACTTTGGGGAAAAGACAGATACAAGGGGGAAAGATTATTGTGTGTGTACATGTGCATGTATATATGAGAAAGAGACAGAAAGATTTGCAGGGCTAGAGAGTAAGTGAAGGAATAATCCATTCCCTCTCTAATAAGAGAATGGGAAAGGCACTAGGCAGAGAACATTCACGGGGAAAGTACATCCACTCACTGCAACTAATAAAAGCTCTACAATTTAGGTGACCTTTGAGCAGCAACAGACAGAGAGAATGAAAAGTTCCTACAAACGGAAATAAATGCCTCACAGAAGAAAGTGACATCCTAGAGCAGACCTGCTTGGGGCAAATACAACTGAGGACATACAATATCCTTGATAGTGGCCCGCAGTCAACCTCATGTCCCTTGGTGCCACACCCAGCAGACCCAGGAAAACTCATTCACATTAAACATCTACTATGTACCAGGCACTCTGCAAAAAAAGCATCAGTCCATGCTGGACCACAGCAGTGGCGATTCTCCTCACAGCCCACACTGAAAGATGCCAACCAACAACACCAACTATGACTGATTCCCAAGAAACACAGGCACTGAGAGAACATTGCTCTGTCGGGGCATGTGTGGGCAGGTTACATTCCCACAACACTGTTGCTTCATTTTTTTCTTACCCCCATGAAGTATATTCACACAGTACCTATGAAAAGAAGAGAAATTGAGAATAACATTTACAAAGAGTACAGGATTACCTCTCCATGACTTGAGGTTCCTGGTAGCAACGAAAATGTACAGCAAAAATGATGAGGGGGTCACAAGACAGTATTTTTTCACTGATTATTAAATGAGAAACTTTATGCAACAGCCTAGCATGTTGCCTGGAAAAGAGTTACTCAAGATATTGGTATTATAACTATTACCAATATATAACTATTGATATTACAATTATAAATATCATCACTGTTATTACTGTTGGTTTTATTAATAAGTTCTATAAAACTGTTGGTTTAACAACAAGTTCTATATCATTTCAGAGGCCATTGCTTACATATAATCTAAAATTATCCCTATTTTAGAGCGGTTTATTTCCCAGGGATTTACTGGGGAAAATGAAGAAAAAGAATTGTCCTTTTTAAACAAAAGGTATATGGAGAAGAAATGCCTAGAAAAGTGTAGATTACACCCTTACAACATGTGCTTGGGAAAATCGGCAATCTTTCAGATCGAAGTTCAGATAAGTAAACTAAATTATCAGCATGCCTGGGCCGGAATCATGTCACACATTAGAGGAGGTGGACTGTAGACTCCAGAATGACCTAAGGCTTTGTGCTTGCATCAAGGAAGGAAGAAGACAAGTCTGTGTAGGTAGGTAGAGAAAATATTTCAGCTTTAAACTCATATACTTCAAGCCTAGCTAACCTAAAGGCAGCTTAGTTGTAGAAAACAGAAGACATTAAGCCATTATATCTGACTAAAGCAGAAAGATCTATACGAGAGGGTAGTAAATAGCTCACGGAACTTACTGGATGGCCAGGGCAATAAGACTGAATGCTACCCAGACTGGAATTATATTGCCAGGGGAAATGTCCAATCACCTCACTGAATTTATTTAACAGATAGCCCATTGCTGCTGTCCCTTGCTGCTCAGCAGCCTTGACCCAAGAGACCAGAAAGTAGAACTTCTTCCACCGTAGGTGCCCCACAAAAGCCAAATGCTTCTGCAGTATGGCCTGATCTCACACATGTTCTCTAAGTCTCCCACACTTGTATCGGCTTAGCAGAATCTAGGTAACCTATGAAATCTTAGCTGCATGGTGATTTCAGAATGTAGGCTTTAGCTTTCCAGTCCCTATAGTACAAGAAAATATAAGAGAAAGGTATTGAAAGTGGGTGTTGAGTAAACTAATCTGTAGCATCCACTACACTGACATCAGCTTTGGAAACGGAGTAGCTTTTTAAGGCATCTGGTTATTAAATCCGGGAATCCCTTTCCATGCCAAGTGGTCTGGAGCTGCTCCAGGACTGTGAAATCGCCTCAGAAAATGAGTGCTACCATGAGCTTGATGGAAAGAAATCCAGAAAAAAGCATAAAAACTTCTCATTTTGCTGAACTCAAGAAGTGTCAGCACAGGCTCCAGCGGGTGTTTTCAATATTGAAAATTGCTCATGTGCTCTGCCTTCTTACTAAATGGCACTCTTAGGCTGGAGGCATGGATGTAGATCAGTGTATCTCGGGATATGTCCTGCACAATACGCTATTCAAAATCACTCGGGTGTTTGTTAAAGCAAAGACTCATGAGTCCCCCTCCCAGACTCTGATGTGGAGTTTCCACACTAGTGGCAGCTATACAGTCGGATAGCCACTAGACTCAAAGTGTAGTCATTCCTACAGAGGTTTACCTCCAAGAGCTTATTATTTAAGTCTAAAAATTGTAAAGTAGGAAGGAAGTTAGAAACCCCTCTCTGGCCTTGTGAATGTGAGGGCCACCGAAAAAGCTGAGATTGAGAATAGACTGAGGCTCGATAAAAAATGCATAAGGATTTTCATTTACATTAGCATATTATCATATCCTAGGTACTAAAAATATATAAACTGAAATTGAAGTCATACTAATTCAATTGTCTGTGTGTAGAATCCCTTGCTCACTTTCAGGAATAAGGTCATGGGCTAGAAAACTGTTTGCTCGTGTCTCCAAGGCGATGGCATTAAAAACATTTACACATGGTATACCCTGTACTTACACGCAATCTCGCTTCTATGCTATGTTTTCCTAAGGATGTTTTCAACCCTACCAAAAAAAATGTGAAAACCAACTTCTAGCATATGGAAATATTTTCACCTGGCAAATTATATGGGAACCAGGGAGAACAAGAAAGATTTGTTAATACTGCCAGTTTAAAAGTAACTTTTCAAGTTCTACTGGGAGACTCAAATCCTCCTGTATTCAACTAAAATCAAACAACATTTATTGAAAATCTACTATGTGCTAAACTCTTCCTAGGTGCTTTCTCATATGTTATGTCATTTAATTTTTAGAATAATCTTATTAGGTAATTTTAACTCTGTTTTACAGTTGAAAAAACTGAAGCTCTGAGAGATTAGGTTAACGTGTCACGGAGCAAGGAGGAAGAGAAGCCAGGGCTGTCTGACAGCAAGTCCAGTGCTCTTTCTATTCTACCACTCTTTTTAATTAGTACAAACAACCTACTACCTCTTAGAGAAAAACACATTCTCATCGAGGACATTCTACAGAAACCCCAGGGCATTCAGTCACTCTGCATAGGACACAAAGCTCATAGCAGCCAACCCAGCATTTGAGCCTTAACCTTCTGGTTACAAATGAGTTGTCTGCTCACCACCTCAGAGTTTAGAAGAGGGGAGTTATTATCACTGAGTAGTACCTAGCTATGGTACGTCGCTAGACATTTCACATACAGGAATCCTAATTCTCGTTACAACAACCCTGAACACTAGAAAGGAGGCCCACTGCAGAGATATATAAACAATGGCTTAAAAGAGGTTGAAGTTAATCAGTGTTAGAACCGTTTCAACCCAAATCTGTGAGATACTGATAGAATTACACACAGAGAGTGTCATTTAACGTGTAGAAGACGGAGATGAGAAAAGTACAAATAGCTCTTAATGGAAACTTCTCTTTGGAAATACCTAGTTTTGATCATGAAATTGTTCAAAATCACTGTTCTTAAGTATCAAAATAGAACAAGCAAATGTAGTAAATAATAATCTCTCCAGATAGTCAAGACTGTACCTGAAAGAAGAAGAAACTGGTTGGCTCATTCTAAGAGCACTTGGCCATGCCTATGAATGTCTACTGGTGGGATAACTTCAAATAACTAAGTCCTTTATGCCATTTACCCAGAGTCAGTCTTAGAAGAGATACCCTTGAAGATCAAGTTATGAACAAAAATACAGAGTCAATGAGGCCCTATGGTCAGAACTACTTGCAAATGGATAGAAAATTGGGTAAGTAGAAGAATTTATATACTGAATGAGAATAGCATGCCAACCAATACTTTCACAGACACTCTGAAAAGCACAATTGCTATAAAATACATGAGGTTTTACCCATGAAGGAGCAATAAAATATGTTCTTTGTTAACCAATAGCTCAGTAGATAAGAATAATAGTCATTGAGACTTATATGTACTTTCTACAGCTTACAAAATATTTCACACATGAAGTTCATTTGATTTTCAGATTATAAAACATTTTAATCCCGTTATCTAACCCATAGTAAGCTTTCAATAAGTGCTCAGTGTGATGAACTAAATTAAAGAGTTAAGAATTGTTACCCTTAGGAGACTTGACTTGGGGTGGTGAACACAATACAATATACAGATGATATATTTGATAATTGTACACCTGAAACCTATATAACTTTATTAACCAATATCACCCCCAATAAATTCAATAACAAAGAAAAAAAGGAATTGTTATCCTTTTTATACACTTGAGAAAATAGAGCCTTAGTAAGGGTAAGTCACTTTTGTGGTGTCAAATATAAGCTTTTACATGTTATTACATTCTTCTACTCTTTTGTAAACCTTTTAAAAACTATCCAATTCCATATTGTTATCAAGGAGGAACATCAGACCATATGATATACATCAAAATTGGGTATTTTTACATTAAGGTGCCTCTCTGTCTTAGTCGGAAAACCTGGATTTGATTAATTTTAGTTTCTAGAATAGAAGCCCTGAAGAATTTAAATCCAGTTTTTGAGTGATTCATATGTTTGAATTAGTTATTTTTTGCCGAGTATCCATTACCTCATGACCCAGATTTTTATAATTAAATGAAATCAGTGAGAATATATACAAACTGAAAACACTGTGTTGATATCGGTTGTTATCAGTGAGATGTGTAGAATACAGAAAAGTAAAGAACCTCCTTTATAAGAGAAAGAATTGTCTCTTAAGAAAAAAGAGGTATATTATTATACATCCTGCACAAAATTTTCAAAGACATATAAAATAGTACTGTTATATCAGGCTGTATTGCAAAATGAATTGAAAGTTTGAAGTTTGACGTTGAAAAGAACAGTCAAATGTTACAAGCATGGAGAAATTTTAGGTATTCAATCTATTATAATAATTGAAGATTTACCCAGGCATAATCCTCCTAAAACATGGTCATATGGTCTTCCTTTATCGCAAACTCAACTTTCTTAATATCTTCAATCTTTTAAAAGCTATTACTTACAAAAGTTTTAAAGGCACTTAGAATGAATATATACTATATTATATTTAAATGAAGTGGTTGTTTATTGATGCCTGCTAGGTGATAGGTGAGTGTAAAAACTCCATTACTATCCTCATTTTACAGATAAGGAAGCTGAGACTTAGATTGATTAAGGCACTTGTCCAAGATGATGAAA
>PVKM010025877.1:0-19686 GCA_004027735.1 Carollia perspicillata | reverse complement strand
CCCCCCTTAGTTTTTGTCCATGTGTCCTTTATACTTGTTCCTATAATCCCTTCCCTTTTAATACTATTTTTTTTAAATGACAACGGTAATCATCTGAGTCATGAGTGAGACAGGTCCTGGTGGGGCTGGTGGATGCCAGTTAGGAGCAGGGTTGACACAGACAGACAGACAGACACTAATGGGTAAGCTGGTGAATCTAGGTCAAAGGTCTATGCCCCCTAAGCCCCCCACCCATGGAGCTCTTTCTAGGAGCTTCGTCCCTCACTCGGGGCTTGTGCAGCACAGCCCCTCCAGGGATCTGCCTTTCATCCATTCGTTCTGCTGGTCACTGCGGGCCTGTGACGTTCTGCACTCTGGGGACATAAGTGTGCAGAAAGACTGGCCTGTGGGACCTAGAGGGTGCCCGGGGAGACAGCTATGAAGCAAACAATCCCACAAGAGAATGTAAAACTCCACTCGGGTGAGTGCTATGGCGCAGGGGCGCTCGGGTTGGAACAGGAGAGGCTGACTCAGAAGATCTGAACCGGGAAAGCCTGGGGCAGCTGAGCAGGATGCGAAGATGACCACAGGGAGGGTGAACAGGGTGCGAGGAAGAGCGCAGGAGAAGAGCAAACACACAGTAGGACTGACAAGCAGCTCTGAGGAACCTAGAAACCACACAGCACACACAGGCATTCGATTGACCTGTCGAACGCATCGGAGAAACGTCACGCAGGTGACCTCCACTTTGCAGTAACAGAGGAGTCTCAGTAATTTTCAACAATCGTGCTTTGCTTCTCTCTAGAACGCCCTTCGGAGGACAGACTCGCTGGATCTGAGTCCCCAAGCAGACACCCACCCTCTTTGATCAGCCGAGCCTCGGTCAACTGCTTGGAAGCACGTGGGCAAAGGAAAGTCCGCAGCTCCTCCCCAGTCCAGGAAGTGCACCCCAGTGCATGTGACAGTCACCGGTTTCCCACAGAAGCGCATGAGGTATGTCTGAGAGCTCCTGGGAAATGCATTACTGCAACCAGCTGACCTGCTGTGTGGGGCTCGAATGCTGAAAACAACCAGTGGGATGGGGGTGGGGCTGCATAGCGTTTGAAAATATAAAATGGTTTGGCTTCTCAAATGTTCGTGAACTACAGTGTAAATACAGAGTAAATGAACAAAGGCAGCGTGGGGGAATAAATCAAAAATAAATGCGAGGCTCCAGTAAGCAAACCCTGCCTTCCAGCTACATGGAAAAACACTGCCTTGCCCCGAGTAAATAAATAATAAAAGGATATGGAAACAATACACCCTGAAAACTCGTGTCCCTTCTCTGTGCTCCTGGCCAGAAGCAGAGCTGACGGGTTCAGGCTGCCCCGGTTACACAGCCAGCGAGCATTTATTTATCTAATAACACCCGAGTGCCTTTCAGAGAACGAGGTAAGGCGTTTGAAAAACCTGAAGCCAGTCTCTGGACACCCCACGATTCTACCCCAAGCTCCGGTATTGATCTAAGACAAGGAGCTCTGCTCTCCGGACTAGATAAATGCTGGAAATAAGAAGTGTCGGAGTCTCAGAACACGCCATTTTCCTTTCTCCCGGTAGAAAGGCTCTTGAGAATATATACTTACAAGGAATATACACAGTGGTTTTCATTTTTACCACACACGGCCTTTAAAAAAAAAAGAACCACTTTAATTCATGTGGGTCCTCTCTGTTCACAATGATGGCCTTGACTTTGCTAGTTCGCACATGTTCATTCATATTGTTTCTGAAACATGTGCTTCCCACCCTCCCCCCATCACAAGCAACTTGTACAACAAATAGATACTGAACAAAGCACTGATGCTTACTGAAAACGACAACAAAAAATGGAAGTGGAAGCAGTGGTGAGTCAGGATCACAAAATTTTAGAGCTAGAAAGCCCTCTAGTGAAGAAGAGGTTAAAGGACTTGCCCTCGAGAAGAAAACTAGTAGCCAAGAAAGACCTAGAAAGGTCCAGGAAGATAAGCTGCCGAGTAGGGGTCATTTCTGCAGCAGGCCTGGGAACACCTCAGTTCAGCCAACGCTGTGGTTTGTCAGGGTAAGGAAAAGGCAGGCAACCACCAACCTAGGGCAGGGTGCTGAGTCCCCCCACATCCGTCAGACCCCCGCCCCCCATGCGGAGCCGCTCAGGAAAGGAGCTGATATTTAGGGATCCAGCTGCTTTTTCTTGGATATTACATTGTCACAGAGTGTGTCCTGGGACTTGATGATACTTGATCTAACCCGGTTTTACCCGCTTCATTCTCCCCTGAAAGCATGGTTGTGGCCACAGTTATCCCATTGTAAAGATAAGAAAGCCAAAGGTTAGTCTTCTTTCTCGAAGACGAAGAGCTACAAACCCCTCGGAGACGCAGACTGCCTTTTTGTGGACAGCCCAACATCCGCGTAGGACAAAACGTGAGCAACAGATTCTTTGCAGTTTTAGGTGATGGGCACCTGAGCAACGACTGCACACAGAACACCAAATTCCTGGCCCATGGCTCTGATTCTGAAGGTCAGAAATCCTCGAAGGAGTCTAGACCTCTTCCATAAAAGTGCATTAGAAAAAGCAGTAGCAGCCTTATCGCCATCGAACCGACAAGAAAAAGTAGCGCATGTCCACAGGCCCTGAAATCCCGAAACCCTCCATAGGGGTAGCGAGATCCCTGGGGTCATGTCAGGAGGTGTGTGGCCTGGCGCGTGACGACCCTTTCCCCATCCATCCCACCTGCATTTTTACAAAATCCGTTACTGCCCTGCCCAGTGTGGCTCAGGTGGTTGGGCGTCATCCCGCAAAGCGAAAGGTCGCCAGTTCAATTCCCAGTCAGGGCACATGCCCGGGTTGCAGGTTCAGTCTCTGGTTAGGGAGCGTGGGAGAAGTGACAGATCAATGCTTCTCTCTCACATCAATGTTCCTCTCCCTCTCTTTTCCCTCCCTTCCCCTCTCTCTAAAAATAAATACAAATAAATATAATTGTTTAAATGTTTAAAAAAATAAAGTGAGCGAAATGAAGCAAAAAAATAAAAAGTAAACAACAGATTTTCATTTCACCAAAACAAGGAATTATTATTTAAAAACCACCTAACGATCGATGGCAAGTCCATATGACATAGCATTACAGTGGAACAGTTAATGGCGAGATCAAAAGAACGAGATATGAAAAGTTACAAAATATGTGTCACATGGTGTCACCTCTACGAATAGAGGTGCACGTATTACTATGTGTGTGCAGGAATAATATTTATGTGTACGAAAAATGTGTACACTGCAAATACGGCACTGGTGGTCTCTGGATGGCACAATTATGGGTGACTTGTAACTCTTTTTTGGTGCTTTTCTATGACCTATTAGTACTTCCAATGATGTTGTTCCCTATTTGTATAAGTTCTTTTCAGACAACGAACACCTGTCAGACTCTGGAACATCCTCCTGCATTTTGGGGGGCAGAGTGAACAGCCATGGCTTCTCGGAGGGTGAGGGTGCGATGGACCCATCCCTAACATTTCACATGCAAACGCCCGAGCAGCGTCTCACAAAGATCTCACTTCCGCGCACGCGCACAAAGAAGCAGGGAAAAGAGCAGTCGTGACAGATTGTAAAGCAAAAAACAACAAAGCGTAAAATGGCCATCGACAGGGATATTCAAATAAGTGGAGGCAACAGCTGTTCACAGTCATGCAGCCAGTAAAAAGAACGTGCATTACGGACCGACCTGTCTCTAATTATGTGGTTAAGTGAAAAAAAAAAAGCAAAGTGCGGAATACGTGCTGTCAACTGCAGGAAACTACTGGAAACGATACATTTGCATTTACTCATACACACGCTGGCTGTCTCTGGAAGGCTCTCCCAGGAAACGTTAACAACGTTGCCTTAGAGGAGGAGAAATAAGAGGAGAGGAAAGAGGGAAACAGGTCAGAGGAAAACAATTTTTACTGGATAGCTTTCCTTTTGTGCTGTTGAATTTTTTACTTCAGGCATATGTTACTACAAACCCAAACCCAAACACAAAACTTAAAAAGCCTTCGGGGGCAAACCGCGCCAGTTCTCTGAGTGTTTCCACGCCTTACCCCACCCACTGCCCTCTTCATTTTGAAGACGGCCCCCTTAAAAAAATGCTGAAACACACCCATGCCGACAAAACCATGCGGTGGACCCCGCGTGCCGCTGTGGACCCTGCGCCCTCACTGGACCCACCCCAGCTCCCCCCTCGTGACTTCTAGGACCGGGTCTTGGCCAGTATGGGCTCAGCCAAAGCCAGAGCACTGTGTCCTCTGAAAACAAGGTCCCGCTCTCACTTGTATGTAGTAAATAAGCAACAGTTTACCTTTCAGCAAAGGTATCGAGTTTCCCCAACTCATCAGAGAGGCCAACGAGGGAATCCAAGGTCCCCACCTAGAAAGATCACAAAGAAACGTGAGGCTGGGTGTTGTGACAAAGGAGCGAGGGTGCCTTTCTCCACAGCGCAGAGGATTCCTAAGTTCCACCTTCAGTGAGTTGTCTTGGTCAATAGCCAAACTGGAAAGTGGGAAGAGCTCTTAAAGGAAATCAGTGGGTCTGGGAACTAAAAACTTTTTTTTTTTTTTGCCAATAGGATAAATTGCATGTTTCCACCGTGGGAAACAGTGACCACGAGGTCATGGTCTGCCCTCGGCTCATTTTCACGTTACAGCAGTGGTCTGCTGCTCACGGATTGATCCCCAAAGCCGAGGAGGGGATCACCAGAGAGCAAGTCAAGGAAATGATCACTTCTAAAAGCCTTTCTTCTCCGAGAGTCCAGCCAAGTCCCTTTCCCTGTCCTTTCCTGAGGTTATTAACAGTGATCTCGCTGGGGCAGGGGATGGCTTCTTCCCACTGCATCATTTGTCCAAGTCCTCGTCCTTTCCGATTACTTAAAACAGTCTGCTTCTCAGTGGGGAAATCATTAGAGTCCAAAATTGTGTTTAAAGGTCTACTCACAGAATCAGAAGAAAAAACTCTGTGGCTGTGGCGGGGTGGGGGGTGGTTAGGGGGTGGAGGGATCGAGGAGAAAGGACTCAGGGACACAGACAACACATGGTGATTGCATGGGGAGGGGAGTGTAAGGGGATAAATGGTAATGGGGGAAAAAACAGTAAAAAAAGTAAAAAATAAATTTAAAAAAAGAAAAAAAATTTTGTTGTCATGTTACCAACCACCAATTCAGGCCCTAAAAAGTAACTAGGAAATTATGAAGCTTGGATTTCTTTCTCTCTCTCTTTTTTTAAATCCTCACCCGAGGACATCTTTGTCATTGCTTTTAGAAAGAGGAAGGGAGAAAGGGAGAGAGAGAAACATGGATGAGAGAGAGAAGCATCCCTTATGTGCACTGGAACGGGGACCAGCACCTGGACCATGGGCCTGCACACACCTGCTCCCAGGCCAGCAATCGAACATGCAACCTAGGTCTGTGTCCTGACCAGGAATCGAACCCACAGCCCCTTGGCTTCAGGACAATGCTCCAACCAACCAAGGGCAAGCCTGCATATCTCAAATAGGTTGCTTCTTTTCAATAAATTTCATCGTCAGCAGCTTTGGGCAGGACTCCTGTCTTTTTTTCTCCTTGTTCCCTCCAGGCTGGCGTGCTGCCTTGCACAGGGCAGATGACGAATGGGTGCTGAATTCACTCGCTGTCATGCGTCTGTCGTTGGACAAACAGTGGCAGGTTTGAAAGTCAGCAAGATATGGGTTCAGAACCCAGAGCTGCCACTTACCAGCTCTGCTACAGCCCTGGTTCCCACTCTCAGGCTGTGCTGATCTACACCGTGGGTCCTGCAAAGATTTGAGGTGATTCGTTGAAAGTGTCTGACCCCCAGAGTACTATCTGATAAACGATAGCAAAAGTAGGGGCATCACCAACAGCTACGGCAGCTGGCGGTGCAGCTCTTCTGGCCAGGGGCAAGCTGAGATTTGAAAGAGGTGTGTATGATGGCATGCTAGGAGAGCCACCTCTTCACAGGTAGCATCATCCCTCCAGCGTTCACGATGCTGCTTCTCTTTGGAAACCTATTCTCTTAGGAAGCATCGCAAAAAGTCCACTCGCTCCGAAGTGAGAGGACTGTGCCTATCCTTCTCCCCTGTCTTGCTCATTTCAATCTAACTTAGCTCTGAGATACTCACACAAGGCCAAATCTCTTTCTGCCATCTCCCTGGGTGTCGCTAAATCCCCTTCCCACCTCTCCAACAGAACCAGAAGGGCCCTGGATTTCCCATCCTGTTCCTGGTTCCAGAGCACAGCTTGAAGCTCTCCATGCCTGCAGCTTTAAGCTGAATTATTGGTCTCCGTAGATGCAGAAGACAAAGCAGGAAGACTCTGAGAGTAACTCATAAGAAGCGAAGTGTATGATGCTCTTCCCACTCTTTGAGGACACTGCTCCTCACACTCTCTCTTCCGGTTCACTCTGTCCCGTGGCTCCAAGTCCATAGTTTCCATGACTAAATTCCGGCTGTGGCATGAAGTCCCGTCCGGACCATTGACTCCGCCCTGTCCATCCTCACCCCCAGGCTGATTCTCAGTTTTGCTCCCTTTGCTGCCCTTATTTTCTCCTTGGCTTCCAGAAAACACCACCTCCACCCAAACCCATCACCTCCTTCCTCCTCCCCAGGACCTTTACCTTGAAGTCGGGAATGGCGAACTTGGTGTTATGAGACAGGTTGGACTTGGAGGTTACCATGTTCATCCTCTCCAGTGCTTGTAAGTTTTCCTTATCACCGGGGGCAGAAATTAACCAGAACTCCGACATGCTTCCAGTCTTCTTTTATCCAGTTACCCACCAGAACGGCAGCCACACATACAAACAGAAGCAGGAGAATTTATGAATTATCCAGGGACATGAACTAAGGGGGGAGGATTGTGGAAAGGAATGGGGGTACTGGGTATAGGGGTAAAGGGGGAAAATTGGGACAACTGTAATAGCGTAATCAATAAAATGTATTGAAAAAAGAAAAAGAAACGGGAGGAGAGAAGTGTCAAATATCGCTACTTCTTCACCACTCCCTTCCCTGGGAAGTCGTCCTCTCTGGCATCTGTCGCTTTTCCTGTTTCCCATTCTTTGCCCCTCTGACCTTCCAGTTCAGATTCCACAATTCCCATTTGCACAAGCTCATCTGCCCCGTTCTTATCACCACCTGAAAAGCCCTCAGGTCTTCACATAAATTCCCAAAGGTCCTCCTTCCCCAGGGGGTTCTGACAGGTTTTCCGGAGCAGGGGAGGGAGGGAAGCTTCTTTCCTTCCCCTCTCCCCAGTCCAGTCAAAACCTGACATCCAAAACTGGGGCGCAGGACTCTGGGCTCGGGGACCTTCTGCAATGGTATGTTCTCCCTTCCACGTTGCATCTTCTGGGATGCAGGGTGCGGTGGAAGCGGAAATGAGATGAGGAGTTTTCACAATAGACCACCTGGGCAAACCCCCAACCTTGAGAGGGACGCTAGCTTTAAAACAGACTTCGGAAGGACTCGTTTTTTTAAAGAATAAAATACAAAAAAAAGTGCGGGGCAAGGACTACTAAAGTCGCGTTTCCACGAGAGTGCGTGTCCACGCGGCTGACTTGCTGGGCCAGCAGGTAGCTTCTGTCCAGCGTCTGTGGCCTTTCAAGTCCACTAGCTCTGCTCACCGGGGCGTGTACACACCCACCCCTTTCTCCCCTTATTCTGTCTCTCCCTGCCCATGGCTTCCCCGAGATGTTGTCGGGACCGCTGAGGGGGAAAACAGGATATAACCAGAGACCCATCAAGAAGCTTTCCGTTTCAACACTCATCTCACTCTACTCCAAGATAAACTTAGTCCCTCCTAACGCGCGCCCCGCACACCGATAGCAGTTCCTCCCTTGTCCTATTACCTGGGGACAAACCGGCCTGAGCACAACCTGGGGAGATGCCACCTGCCAGGCCACAGGGAGGGCGCAGCGGTGGCACCGGTTCCCTGGTTCCCACGGAGAAAGGGAGAACCAGGACGGCGCCCGTGGGGACCAAAGGGACGCAGGCGGTTCGCGCGGCCCCCGTCTGGTCGCTGCGTGCGCGCGTCCCCTCCCCGCCGCCTCGGGTGCCCGATCCCGCGCGTCCTTACCGGGAGCCGGCTAGCCGCGCGGGCGGGCTGCGGGCGGGCGCGGGGCAGGAGCGCACGGCCGGCTCCCGGGAGGCAGCGGCTTCAGCGCGGCGCCCCGCCCCGAGCTTTTATCCCGGCTGCAGGCCGCCCCGCCCACCTGCGGTGTATTTGCATATCGGGCCGCCCCGCCTCCCGCTGTTGCCTGACCCGGGGCCACCAGCCATCCCCAAGGCTGCGGAAAGGGGACGTTGCCCTTCGGGTCTCGGGTCTCGGAAAATATCCGCAAGACTCTCCCCGCGGGGGCCGGGACCTGGAGGGGTGCTGGGAGATCGGAAGGGGTTGTCAGCCCGGCGACATCGCAGAGGGGACGGGAGGAGAAGACGACCCAGCAGCGGGAGAGGCGAAGTTTTCGCGACCGCGGACACCCGCCCTCGGCGGCCGCCCCACCCCCAGCCCCGCCACCTCTGGCCCAGAGACAGGGCACGAGGGTCTCGGGGAAAATTACCGAGAGACAGGACTGACCTGTGGAAAGCGACGCCACGGCTTCGCAGGTTTGGGAGCACACCTGGGCAGAGCAGTGGGTCTTTGCGTGGACGTGGGCGAGAGCTCGGCCTTGTTGCCAGGAAACTCCCCACTGCCCGAGGCGCCCACCTGGCCTTCCCCGCTTCCGACTGCCCTGTGCAGGAAGAGACTTACAACGGCCTGTGCGGGACCGCCATGGGAGCTCCTGATCCGGGCTGCTTGAAGCAAATGCCAGACACTGTAACCTGCGACTGGTAAAAAGCAAAACAAAAACTCTGACAATTCATTTTCCCCGGAGTAAAGGGGGAAACCTTAGTACCTTTTTTCTGTGGACAATGTTTTCAGTACTTTCTGGGCTAAAAATAATCTCAGCATTAATGTTTGGAGCAGAGTGGGGGATGTTGAAGAAGCTGTGGTTGCTGCCTTCGGAATGGGCTCTCCCTTTATAAACAAAGATTGTGAATGCCATCAGATCTTTGGAAAGAGAGCCAGGTGTCACCCCACAGGCTGGGATGGGAAAGTGGCTTCTAAGGTCACAGCGTGAGCTGAGCCTGCTGCAATCCTGTTGCAGATTTGGAGTCGGCAGCCTGGAACTCCCAGGACCTGGCTCTGCCTCATCCTTATTGTGCATTAGTCAGTCCTTGCAACATCTTCCTGAGGGAGGAGGACACCTGAAACCCAGGGATGAGGAAACCTGGTTTGCGCAGGGAGATTAGGTGGCAATTCCAGGGAAGGAGTGTCCTGGTTGGATATTGACAATGAAGCTCCAATTTTGGACTTTACCCAGAAATGCTCTTCTTCCCAGCCCGAATTCTGGAGCTGGAGCAGACCTCACAGGGACAAACAAGTGCAGGGATATACGTGCAGAGACTGTGTGCTGCTGGGGCCGCACCGCTGGTTAGCGACCCAGCTGCAAGTGGAACTCGGGCCTCTGACCCATGTCTTGTGTCTGTCCGACTACTCCCAGCAAGCCTGCCAGACGCAGGCGTGACTCGGAAAGAGGACCCGTGGTTTCCATTTCTGTCAATGTTTTGCCAGCCTCAACATTCAGAACCTCTGACCCAGCTGCTCAGAGACCAGGCAACACACTGAGAAGTCCCCGGCTTTGCCGGTGGCACCACTCTTCCTACTCCCATGGTTTCCTCTAACTAGGTTGGTACGTGGCATGAAAGAAGAGTCAGGCACAAAATCATGGCTGGACCTCTGATTCAGAAAAGCGTGAGGACCTACAGTGTTCCTTGTCTTGCTGGCAATTTCTCCATTCAAGGTCAGTCTTTGTGGTCTTTCACCTCTTCAGCTTCTTGTTAAATATCAGAATTTGTAGCCCTGGGTGGTGTGGCTCAGTGGATTGAGTGCCAGCCTGTGAACGCAAAGGTTGCCCCTTCGATTCCCAGTCAGGGCACATGCCTGGGTTGTGGGCCAGGTCCCCAGTAGGGGGCACGCGAGAGGCAACCACACATTGGTGTTTCCTTCTTTCTCCCGCCCTTCCCCTCTCTTGAGAAATGAATAAATAAAATCTTTAGATATTGGAATTTGTAATAGTGACTACTGATTTACGGGTAGATTGACTTTTCTCAAATAATTTTTTTCTGCTTATAAAGGTAATTTTATGCTTCCTATAGAGATTTTTGGAAGATACAGAAAGTATGAAGAAGAATGTAAAAATATCACCTGTGTTTCCATGACAATAACCACTGTTAACATTCAAAGTCTCTTTGTTCCCTTTTAATGCATATTCATATAAACATATAAACTTTTTGGCATGGTTGAGATTACAGATGTGTTATACATAAAGTTTGGCATCCTGCTGGTGATTGCTTTTTTAAGATCACAAAATGTATCAAATGTATCTTATCAGTGCAGTTTAACCCGGTGTCATCAGTAGTTTGTCACCGCTCAGACCTGAGTCAGAGACATTGCATTTCAAAGGCAAATAAAGAGATCTTGTTAGACAACTTACATCTTGAAAAAAAAAAAAAAGAGAGACAGAGAGAGAGGAGGGGGGAAGGGGAGAGTTGGAAACCACACTAACTTGCCCAAGGGTTTTTTGATTTGAAATGTTCAGAGGCAACCACACGGATACCGATCAGTTTTCAGGTGTGTTAATCCCTCAGGTCTCCCTATTGAATGAGATCAGTCTTTAACACAGACACGGGCAGGAATCAGCCACAACTGGTGCAGCCCAGTCCCTTGGTGTATTAGGGGAAGATCAACTATCATTCCCACCTTCGAAGGAAAGCCGTTCCCTTCCGCGTCAGCCTGACGCAGCATTCAACAACCATTTTCCACCCCCCAACCACCCCCCTGCCAAAGTCTCTAACACCTGCATCGAATGAGCACTGCTTGTCAAATACCCCCGGGTCACGGAGAGTGCTTCATACACATAGCCCAAAAGGACCCAGGTCATAAAGAATGCTATCTATCTCTTCTAAAAATAAAGGCTGAGCAGGAAATGCCATCCGCCTTGAATCATCTCTAGCTTATTATGAATCTGGTTTTGGCTAGATAGGCCTGCAATGTCTCCACAGCTGGCAGTGGTCACGCATGGAGCCCGCTGACGTCTGTGCAAGATCCAACAGTCCTGTCAAGTTTGGGAACCAGAAGAACAAGGCTGGCCTAGCTGCTCTGTTTTCCCGCCGCCCCTCCCAGAAGGCACCCTTCTGGACCTCTTTAACTATGACTTTGTGGGGACAGCCCTCAGAGGATGCTCTGTCCAAATTAGCATAGGCACATAATTCCCCCTGCAAGTGACTTGCGTGAACTTTCCTAGGCTTTGCTGAGAAGAGCCCAGAGGGACAGGCCTCTAGAGGAGAAAAACATGAGCAGAATTGTCCCTTGTGAGTCCAGATGGTGTTTGTAGAAACAGACTAGGCTTTGGAATCTGCTAAACCTTGAGGAGTGTAGATTGCCCATCCCCCGTAGGACAGCCCACCTTCCAGCTTGTTCTGAGGATGACAGAGAATAGCCCTGATGATGGAGAATAGGATGACAGAGGCACCTAACACACAGCCCGAGAGCCTGCTGTGCTCAGTAAAGGTCCCTTTCACTTCTTGCAGCCTGTCCTTGCCCAGATGGTCTTTCGGGGCTCACTCAGCGATGTGGCAATAGCAACAGCGTCTTTCTCCAAGGGGGCACTTTGATCTATGTTTCCTCATTCAGCCAACATCCAGACATCATGGGGGTTCTCAGCTTTTTTTGTCGGAGAAACTAAGGCTGGGAAATTTTCATGATTTATTTGCCGAAATGGACATAGTTAAGGAGAAGGGTCCTCTGATCATTTCCTCATTTAATGAGTTGTGGCTTTGTTTTTTTGTTTTTTGAGTATCTGCAAGGTAGTGAGACGTCTGTAAAAATAAGTCAGTTTTCAGACTAGTGGTAGAGCAGAGCAAGTATGAGAAACAGAAATTTGAGCAGCCCCAACTCCTCAAGGTGTGACTACCGAACACTGCTCAGAGTGTCATGCAGGCTCACAAGGAGCTAAAAACATCCAGGAAATCACGTGATCCTCGTTCCCCAGGTGAGAAAACAGGCCTGAGAAGATCAAGCAATCAGATGGAGGGCGCAGTTACCGGCAGCTCTGGGACCTCAGCTTCGTTCTCCTACTTCTGCATGCGTGTTGCACAATGAGATCTAAACGACTCTCCTGCTGCCCTCTCCAAGAAACTGGACTCTGTCGGCCATGAAAGTCCTGGCTCTTCCACTCGGCAGCCAAGGGAGTTTGCACCAGGTACCTGACTTCAGTGGGTTGTACTGGGGAGAATAATAGGACGTGTCCTGCAAGGTTTTCTGGGGACTAAATGACATGGCGCAGCGGCCAGGCCATACCAAGTACTAGTCAAGATGCTCTATGAGGATTGGCTACCGTAAAAGCCCCACTCCTCACTGCTTCTTTCCCTCTCTTTGTTTCTGGTTTCCAGGTTCCCTTTCTCCCTGACAGAGTTCTTTTGGAAGATACTGATTCTGCCTTGTGGCACACCTGTGGTCCATTTGTCACTTGTGCGTTCAGTGACTTCAAGCATGTCTTTGATATCATTGAGCTGGTAGGAAGCAGAGTGGAGCAAAGGCTTCTGGGAAGAGTCTTTGAGGTACAGCAAAGAGCCCTCCCAGGGGTCTTGAGTTCTGGCTTTGGAGCTGAGAGGATCCGACCTCAAGTCCCGTTGTTTGTCACTTATTAGCTGCGCCCAACTTCCCTGCTCTCCCGTTTCGTCACCTGTAACATGGGGGTGTCAAGGTTTAATTATTAGAGTTCTGATAGAACTGCAGAACATCTAAACATGCCTGGTCCAGGTGTGCTGGTCTTTTTACTCTGGCTCACTGGCTTCAGGAAGGCAGGGGTTGTATATGTTTCATTCCTGGTCAAGTTCTTAGCACTGCGTAGATTCTGCTCAGTGAGCACTTTTGGGTCACCCGAAGCCGGGAGCTCAAGTGCTGGAGTTGCCTGGAGAATTGGGAGAAGCTGAGTGAGAATTATTTCCTCTTCTTAAATCTATTCTGCTTTAGAAGGATTTTATTAACTAATATTGTTTTTAAAATTTTATTTATTTATTTTTAGAGAGAGGAGAAGGGAGGGAGAAAGAGAGGGAGAGAACCATGAATGCGTAGTTGCCTCTTGTGTGCCCCCAGCTGGAGGCTGGGCCTGCAACCCAGGCATGTGCCGGGAGTGGGAATCGAACCTGTGACCTTTCAGTTCACAGGCTGGTGCTCAATCTACTGAGCCACACCAGCCAGGGCTGTTTCAGAAATTTTAAATGATTTGAAAGGTCACAAAGATATAGCACTGTGTGCATAAGTATTGGTGTGGATGTGAAACATGAGTGATATCCATAATCATTCATTTATGTTTATAAGGTTAAAAATTGGAGACAACATATACGCTCAGCAACAAGGGACTGGTCAAGTTAACAACGTATACCGTGCTGTCATTAAAAATGTTTTAGAGGACTAGTAAATGACATAAGAAATGAGCATAAAATTTTAAGTGGGAATCCAAAATTAAGATTCTAATTTTGTAAAAAAAAAAAGTATATAAATATAATACATAATAGAAACCTTAAAAGAATTCTATCAAGATGTTAAAAGAGGTTATTGCTGAACTCTAGTTAGCAGTTCACTCCTGAGAAGAGTATGAGCGGCACCCCTGGTGTCCCCTCGGCTGAGCAAATGCAGGACGGAAGCCAGAGCCCCCACACGAGGGGGGAAGTTTCAGAAACAGAGAAAGAGAACATCAGAACAAGCCCTGTGTCGCTGCATTGAACTAGAGGAATGAGTGATGAACTCCTAGATTTCCAGGTGGACGGAAAGATGGATAGATGGGTGGAGGCAGACAGACAGATCATTTCCTGGCTCTGTTAACTGAGCGTCCCTGGAAGCAACAACTTACCAGTAGCACCGAACATCCACGGTCCACACCCAGGGGCATCGCCTGCTGAAAGGAGCTGGGAGTTCCCGGGGAGCTGGCTGGCTCCCGGGCTGAAATAGGGGGTGGTAAAGGGGCGTAGTGTCTTCAATGTACTCTCAAGCTAAATAGTAACGTATCTCTCTGTAAATATATAATCTCAGTGTATATCTATACATCTCTACCTGTGGAAATTCTTGTAAGTTTTTTTGTAATTTTGAAATTATATAAAATTACCCCCCTAAAGGAAAATCTGCCTTTGCAGACTGGCAGAACATCTAGTGAATGGTACAGTTTCATTGGCGAATTATATGGCATGTGAATTGTATCTCACTATAGCTCTGTCCAAAAAGAAAGGTGCCACAGATATCACCTACTAAAAAAGTAACCTAAAAAAAAAGTCAGTCCAGGCATGACCTGCCTGTGAGACTTCCCAGTCTTTGTTTGAATTCCAACACCCCCCAGCCTCTCCCATCCCGATCACTGCGATGGGTCACTTGTCTGTTCTGGGTTATTCCCCTGTCCCCATGGCTGGATCAGAGGGCAGGCGGGAGTCCACCTCACTCCCACCTCACTCCTCTCTGAATCACCCACACCTGGCACAATGCCTGGCAGGTTGCCAGTAAGTGTTTGTTTAAGAAGCAAATTCTCATCTTGAGAAATATCATATTGAATGTGTATATCAGTCAGACATCGAATTATTAGGTAAATACATATGTTGTTCATTGCCATGACTAATATATCCCTGGTGCATAAAAAGCTGATAAACATTGCTGAAACTAAGATTCTGGGAACCACGCCGTGCTTAGGAACGTCAGAGGTCAAGAACGTCAGATTCTGCCCTGACTGATGTGGCTCACTTGGTTGGGCATCGTCCTATGAAGCTGGTTCAATTCTGGGTCAGGGCACATGCGTGCCTGGTTTGCAGGTTCGGTGCACGGTTGGTGCATGTGAGAGGCAACTGATCAGTGTTTCTCTTTCTTTCTCCCTCCCATCCCCTCTCTCTAAATTTATTTTAATAAATAACATAAGAGCTCAGAAATAAACCCATGTCTTTACGGTCAATTAATGTTTGAGAAAGGGGGCATGAGCATACCATGGGTATACCCTAAGAATCCCGAAACACCAATTCAAAAGAATTTATGCACCCTATATTCATAGCAGCACTATTTATAATAGCCAAGATTTGGAAATAGCCAAGATTTGGAAATAGCCTACGTGCCCATCAGTAGATGAGTAGATAAAAACAGTGGGACATGTACACAATGGAATACTCTGCAGCAGAAAGAAAGAAGGAACTCCTACCGTTCGAGACAGCATGGATGGAACTGGAGAGTCTTATGCTAAGGGAAATAAGCCAGGCGGTGAAAGACAAATACCATATGATCGCACCTATAAGAGGAATCTAATGAACAAAAACTAATGAACAAAGTAGAACCAGAGGCATGGAATCATGGAATAGACTGGCAGTGGCCAGAGGGGAGGGGTGAGGTAGGGAACGGGGGACAGAGGGGAAGGGATTAGTCCAAGAACATACATGAAGGACCCGCGGACACAGACAACGGTGTGGGGCATGACTTCTGAAGTGAAGGGTGGGCTGGGTGGAGGGGGGCGAAGGGGGAAATAGGATTACTGTAATAGCATAAAAAATAAATCATAAAAAAATAAATAAATCTTTAAAAATAAGAATGTCGATTCTCCGAATACTTGACCTCCATTTTGGTCTCAGCGCCGTGCAGCCAACATTTTGCGGGAGGGACTGTGTAGGTGGCTGGAGTGGCTGGGCCCTGCCTGCTACCCACCCCCCAGCAACCCATCCCCTCCCGGCCCTCAGCCTGAGGCCAGCTCTGCTGACAAACCAGGTCCTCCTGGGCCTGTTTCTGAGTCCCCACTGTGCTCCTGGTGTGGGCTCAGTGTCCCCCACACAGCGCATCCTCAGGAAAGGCTTGGCTGTGGTCATTACGCCTGGCCCGGGGGCCAGTGGGAGGGAGTCTGCAGGCAGAGGCACGAGAGCACAAGGCAGAGCGGAGGGGTCCGGCCAGTCCTGCCCTCCTCCTCCTTTCATGCCACAGAGAGCCAGCTGCCCACTCAGGGGACAGTTGACACCCTTACGCCCCTGCACCTTGGGAGGACAGTGTGGGTGGTGCCCTGGGGGACAAATGGGGCTCCTGCCCAACACCTGCTTCTTCCACAGGTTTGAAGGACCCCTTTCGGAGCAGCACCTGTGAGCACTCATGGGGAGCTGCACGCCCCCTCCCCCTCCCTGTGAACTGAGGCGGCAGGGGTGACACCCTGATAGATGGGATAAGATGGCACGGACCGACACGGTGTCTTTTTTAGCCCAGGAGTATTCTTCCATCTGAAAAACGAGCACTGTGCGCACAGGGAGCTCTGCATGAGAGATCATAAGGGAGCAATGGTCCTCAACGCACAGAAAAGCCACGAGGGGCAGACAAACGTCCTGCCAGACCCTGCTGTACTGAAGGGAGCTTCAGTCCACAGGGGACCCGCCGGCAGCGGGAAGCAGCCTGCACACACCGATGCTCAAAGCGGGGCCCAAGAGGTGTGGATGAAACTCAGGGCTCAGTCCCTCCGAGCACTTGCAGGCCTGCAGGCCCGCAGGCCCCTGAGCCGGGTGTTTGTGAGCGCACAGGGGCCCACCCCACCCTGACTTCCCGGTCACCCTGCTGTCCTCACGCTTGTTCTGCCCCGGGGTGCTCTGTGTTCTCTCCCTGATCCTGAGCCCTCGGGGCCCCCTGGAGCCATCTCCCAGGCCAAGCAGGCCCTTTCGGAACATCTTCTTCCTTTGGCTTCCTGCCGGGGCCTCCCCTGAGGAGACCCCAGAGGAGACAGCTGGTGTCAGGCCAGATGTCCCCATGTCTGTGGAAAGGCCCTGCCCTTGAGGATCCTGCCATCCAGCCCACCAGTCACCTCTGCCCCTCCTGGAAAAGGACAGAGAAAGCAGAGACGTGTGTCTTAATGATGGGGCCTCAAAGATGACCAGACCCGTCAGGGGATGACCCACCCCTGCCTCGTTCACCGTGGGGTCAAGCTAATCAATAGTCAGAATTTCAGGAGGGAATGAATGCGTGATGGGATGAATGCAAGAGTGAGACGGCGTCGTCTGGTCGCCCCTCCTCCCTCAGGGAAGACTCGGGCCTCTGTCTTTGGTGCAGTATTGCTCTCCAGCCCCAGAAGAGGCGGCTGGAGTGTCCCCAGGACAATGTCCACCCCTGCCTGTAACCACCTGGATCTCCTCCACTCCAAGGTCCGTCCCTTGCTTGTCCTTTCAGCTGCCCACTCCTGCGGCCACACCCTGCACATTGTCATCACCTGAAACTGCTCCACCTATGCAAGTTAATTACCGATATCCCACTCTCTTACCACAGCCTGCTGGCCTTCCCACCCTCATGCCTAACTCCCACTGCATGCGCCCGCAGAGCACACACGTGCAGACCCGCCCCCGCTTTCTCCTGTGCTGGCGCCTCCTCCCCATCTGGCCTCTTTTCCTGCCAGACCTGACTGTCTGAACTTCCTGCTCTTCGGCACCTTTGATTCCCCGGCGCCCTACTCTTTCCACAAATCCCCCACCTTGTCTCAGCAAAACCCTCAGCTACATCGGCTCTATAACGTGTGTGGTCTCCACCTACATCCTGGCAGCTCAGCTGTCCCAGAAGGGGCCCCGCAAGGGCTGACCAGCAGCACTCTCGGCACACGGCCTTCTTTCTCCCGGGGTCCCTTTGCCGTGCTCACACGCCCATGCGTGCATCCCACAGCTGTGCACTGAGCCGGCACCGTGCAAGGCTCTGCGGGGTGAGTGGTCAGCAAGGCAGGCCCGGCCCCTGCTCTCAGGAAACTACGTGCTGATGGGGGAGACAGCAAACGGAGAAACAGCCATCGAGGCCATGTAGCCGCATCAGCATCACTGTTCTGCTGGAGTTCCTTCCTTGGGCTTTGTGGTCTTCCTTCTGTAGATGCCCTTGCCTCCTACTTCAGGAAAAGTGGTCCCCTCCCATCCCTTCTAATACTTCCATCATGGATTCATCACCCCGCAGACCCCTTTGCCCCTCTGCCGCCTTTATTTTCTCACCTCGGAGGATGGCACAGGTTCCTCCTCTTTGAGGCCCGAACTGTGACCTGACAGGAACTGGCCGATAGTGTGTGGGCTCCTGACTTTGTGGAGGAAAGATTTCACAATACCAGAGTACGTGAAGAGTATGTGATTGGGAGTGTGTTTACTATAGCTGGGGACAGTGAAACAAGGAAGGGCTTAGGGTAGAAGCAGCAACAGGAGAGAGCCTAGGTGGGGCTGCCTTGGCTCACTGAGAAATAAGTCACAGTGACAGAATTGGGCCTAGGTGGGGCTGCTATTGGCTCACCGAAAAGTCAGAGAAGTGGAGGCCTTGGAGACGGGGGCAGGGGGTTTGGCCCGGGACGAGCTGCCTCTGCCCGCTGCTGCCCTGATTGTGGGTGTCCTGGGGACCCTTGGAGTTCAGGAGACGTGCGCCCATGGGGGAAGAGGAGGGGAAAGGGAAAAATGTGGGTGTGCTCTGGGAGGCAGAAAGCACCCTGAGTCCTTTGTCTGGAGGGTTTTAAAGGCTGGGAGTTTAGGGGAGGTCTTAGGGGAGAATCTTAATAGAATAATCATCAGCTTTATGCTGATGCTCCAAAATAAGATTTATTCCCTTAACTTCATCTGTCCTTAGGTGTGGTTAGCACTAACTGGATCTATGCCATCTGTCTCCCTGAGTGGGCGATTTAAGCTATTTGCTCTCTGGTTGGGCACACATGCAAACTCTGTACTCCCAAGTGTCCTTGGTGAGGCGAGACAGGATTCTGCGATTCACAGGATGGCCGAAAACTGCTCGGTGCTTCGTCTGTCTCAGCTTCCCTCTTCCACTTGTCCTGGCCACCTGGCCTGCGTCAGCACCTCTTCCTGTGCTCACCACAAATCCTCTGAAGCTGCCCATCAGTGGTCACTTACTGTCTCACTGTCACTCTTCCCAAACCTCCCCTTAGCTTGCAAATAAGCTCAGTGATCCTCTGTCTGAAAAATCATCCTCCTTGGTCCCTGAATCCCCCTCCCCGACAGCTGATCGCTCTCCTTCCCAAATGGGGGGGCTCCTGGCACAGTCTTCAAATCTGACTGCCACCCACACACGTGTTCACCGGCAATGGAGGACCTACTGTGTGCTCATTGCTGGGGTAACTAGGGGACACGACCAGCAAGGCCACCTACCTCAGGGAGCTCACATTCTGGGGTGGAAACAGGTCCTCTGCGAGTGTGGGGGTTCAGAATGAGTCATCCAAAGACACGCCTCTGTGGTACATGCATTATCTTGAGCCAAAGGTGACTAAGACCTTATGGTCAGCAAAAACTTCTTTTTTTAAAGATTTTATTTATCTATTTTTAGAGAGAGGGGAAAGGAGGGAGAAAGAGAGAAAGAGAAACATCAGTGTGCGGTTCTCTCTTGTGTGCTCCCTACTGGGGACCTGGCCCGCAACCCAGGAATGTGCCCTGACTGGGAATCGAACCAGTGACCCTTTGGTTAGCAGGCCAGCACTCAATGCACTCAGCCACACCAGCCAGGGCTCAAGAGAAACTTTCTGTCCCCCACCTCCTTTCATTATCTAGAGGAATCGGAGTCAGGGGCCTTGCCCATGAGAACAGACTACCAGAGATAAGCCTCTGACCTATTTGTTCGGCAGGGCAAA